>QEPC01006666.1:1263369-1308788 GCA_003113815.1 Sphenodon punctatus | reverse complement strand
CTCTGGGCCTGTCCCCCGGGACTTGGGGGAAAGGCAGACGGCGCTGGGGCGCAGCACAGAACTAAGGGGCAACCACCCGGTCCTCTTCCATCTCGTAGCCATGGGAGACGGCAAACTCCACGGCCCCTTCCACATCCTGATGCCACCTGGAGACCGCCTGGTGGTACAGTTGCAGGCCTTCCATCTCAGCGGAGACGTACTGGCCGTACGCCTCCACCTTCTTTTTCTCCACCTCGAGCGCCTGTAACTGTTCCATCAGGCGGTTCTCCAGGCAGCGGATACCCTTCATCATTTGGCGGCCAGGCCTCTCAAGTTTGGCCTGAAAGGCCTTGGCCGCAGCAGACTCCCAGGGGATTCCACATCGGGGCTAGAGGAGGGGGAAAGGCTTACATGCTGGCCCTTCCGGGTTGCCTTCCCCCCCTTCTTCTGGCGCTGAGGTTGAGGCTCCACGGCCATGCCAGAGTCCTCCTGCCACCTCACCTTCAGGCCGTGGAACTTTTCAATATGGGCAATGAGCCCCGATGTGGTCCCCTCTTTCTGCCTCCTGATTCTTTTGCCGCAGAACTAAAGAGCATAAAAAGAAAAGATAGGAACATAAGTATGGTCTGATGTGCCATATTGTGTCAGAACAATGGTCTGTCAATCCCTGCCTGAATTTTATCTCCACAAGTGGGTGGACTGGGTGGTCAATCTCTCTCTGCAGGGGACTTCCGTTCCTAACAGGTCATAGGACATTCCATTCCCTGTTGTTCCAGTCCCCGTGCTAGGGGATGCTACTAGAAAGGCCCTGGCTGGCACGTGCAAATCCTGCCCTTATTTGGGGGTGCGTAGGGAATGGGATGGCAACTGGAGAGTGGAGACCCTTGCTAGCCTGGCACATGTTTGGGTGGGGGTGCTGCTCGTGCTCATGCCTGACTGCTGGAAGAGCCCCACACACTACAGTACCCCCTCTCTGTGGCAGACATCCTCTGCTACCCGCTGATGCCCACTGTTTGTGCCTGACTGATGCCCACCACCCACCCGCACTCCAGTGAGCTCGCTGTAACGGATAGAGCCTTTATTGTCTTCAAAGTAAAAAAAAAAGTTTACAAACCTGGCAGCACCTCCTGTGCCCGCCGCTTGCTCCTCATCCAAGGAGCCAGCTACCACCACCAATGGTCATGGGGCTGGGCCAGCAACCGCTTCCTCCTCCACCTCCTCCGGCTCCGGGAGCACCAAGTCGGCCCCCAGACAGGGAAGCAAGACAACAGTCTTTTTTCTTTTTTTTCCAAAAAAGCTCACTCACACACAGACAACAACACACAGTCACCCATCAACACTCACCAACCAAAACAACACAGCCAAACCAAACACAAACAGCCAAAACACACAAAACCGAACAGCCAGCCACAAACACACACTCTCTTGCCACACACCTCCACACGCACTTGAATTTCCGGTTTCCGACGCGATAACGCGCTCTCATGATACTTTTTCCGAATGCCCGAACCGAACACGACCGAACCAAACAGCCGAACCCGAACTCGGCAAACAACCGAACTGAACGCCCGAACCGAACACCCAAACACGCACCGCGATCTGTTCGCCCATCCCTATAGAGCACTAATGTTTGAGGCTGAGGTACTTTGATAGTAAGTAAAGACTATAGTGACAAGAGGACTGGAACACACAGAAAAGGTCTTGATGTCCACATCTTTGTTTCACAAAGAACACAACCAGGAAGTCAGTACGGAGGGGGTGGGGGAAGGGTCAAAAGCCCCGCCTTTAGGTTTGCCCCTTGACGTCTAGCACCTCTTTTGACCTGATGGTATCCCTCTTCCCTGCTCTTGCATCAAACAGATAGGAGCCCAGCCAGAAAGCCTCCGCAGGCAGGAAGAGACAGGCTGAGAGCCTTAGGGTGCTCAGGAGAGGAACAGTGTTCTTATCTCCTAATTCTGAACCCATTTACTTCAATGGAGCTTGCACCAAAGAAGCGCTTTGACAATTGAGCCTTAAGTCGTTTAAGCACTTTTGGAAATTTTACTGATACTACTACTACTACTACTACCCATAGCAAATTTCTTCTGTTACCTATATGATTAAATGTTCCCAATACCAGAGATGTTATCATTCCCCACAAACAAACAACTTCAATCACATTCAAAACAAATCCCTTGACTTTTCCATTGAAGTGATTTTTAAGGATGGGGATGCTACATATTTCACCAGTTAGTAATAGTCCCCAAGAGACTGTTCTCACTAGCTAGAGATATCTGGAGTGTAGCACATCCTGCCCACACCCTCTTGCTCTGTCTTCTTATCCCTGACATGCCTACTATATTTGGGATATTGCAAGGAGAGTGACATAGGAATTGGCTATGCCAGCATGGTGGCTAGGCTACTGGGGAGATGTGGCTTATGTCTGCTTCCTATGTGTCATGGGAGCAGTGTAAATAAATGGAGTGTAGCACCTGCATGTTTTTATTACTTACATTTGAGTGAGTGTATTGAATTCTAGAATATGCCCATGCTCTGCAAATGCACTTTACAGTAAGAGTCTTTGCTATTTCAAATCCTGGGTCTCATGGGATAAGAGAATCACATTCTTGCCATGCTGATGCTGTGCATTGCTTTTTCAAAACGACAAGCAGCACCCACTTTCAGCTAGCAAAATCTTTTTCATGACTGAGCTAACAAGGACGCAAACCCACTTCCTATATGTACAGCATTAACTCAGCAGACCTAGTTTGAACTTTGCATTTGAATTTCCAAAGAAAAAGAATTTAAGTACCATCAACTCTCATCTTTTTCAGAGATCAGCTCCTGATAGCCTGAAGCAAGATGTTTTTCAGTGCTGAGGGTGTTTTTAGAGGCGATGCTACCCCACATGATCACTCAGGAGCCACGGAGCCCACCACCCATTTGAAGGTGGAGTGGGGGGGATGAGCACTTGTGCTGCTGTGAGCCACAGAGCACCCACCAATGGTCACGCATGGACCACTGTCGGGAATCCATAGTGCTCCATGCAGGGCAAGCCAAATAGTTCTGTGGCAATGGGTGGCCACAGAACCCCTGCCCACAGCCCATATGAACTGGGGCAACCAGCCACACCAGCAGACCAGTTCGCTGCTCATAGACACTGTGGGACTGAGGACATGGCTTTGCAAGTCACAAAAACTGGCCGGGAGCACTGGGGAGCCTGGGTTCCCCAGTGCTCACTCTGGGGACATGTCACTTACAAAGGCCAGCCTGGCATGCGTCCTCCTCCCCCGTGGTCTGTGGCTGAGGGAGTGCATGGCAGATTGCCTCTGTGGCCAGGGTAGCTATGCTGGGAGCCACTTGTTTGAATCCCTCCCCACGCACTCCACCTGAGTGGGTGCTCTGCAGCAGTGCCATTCAGTGGCTGCAGACCCTCCCCCATCACCTTGCTTGTTTAAAAACACCCTGAGACAAACTTATTTAACCCTAGAATGGTCTAAGAGGAGGGCGTTTATCTGACCCCCAAACCCTATAAAATTGATATATTGTTTTTGTGGGACATAACAGTCCCAATATATTCTCAAACAAAGAAAAAAACTAGTTATCTTGAGGCCCATCTAATAATATTTGCTTGATCCTCATATCTATTGTGGTTTTTGTGTAGTGCAAAAAGAAGCAACAACTATACTGGGGTCATTTAGACCCTCAAGTGATTGAACAGGTTTTCTATTTTTAGACGTTTTTTATTTTCATGCAACAATTATGATAGGATGGAATGAATCTTTCAACATTTGTTTTGTCACTGTACTGTTAGTGATTTTCATTTTGAAATAAAATGCATCCAAATGATGTTGGGGTCTGTGAGACTGCAATGAAATTTGCCAATGTGTTTTCTGTGTCAATTTCTTAAAAAGTGTATTGGACTGTGGAGTCTGTTAGATCCTGTACACCAGGGGTGGAAAACCTTTTTCCTCCAGCAGCCACTTTGAAATTTAGAACACACTCTGAGGACTGCATAGAAGTTGGGAGTGAGGGTAATTAAGGGATGCACTTAGGAAAAGGAGGGCTCTCTATATCATGGATGTGTGCCCTGGATCTGTCCCCCTATCCTTGTGTGCATGTCCTCATCTCTGCTCCCTTACCCTGATCTCAGTTTTTTGGTACTTGGGGGTAGGGGCTGGAACTAGAAGGGGGTCACGTAAAAACTCGCTGCAGGTCACATTCAACCCCTGGGCCCAAGGTTCCCCACCCCTCCTGTATACAGTGCCTTTTTATATAAAAATATTTACATTCTTAATAAGTTTGAAGTTAAATTTCTATAGTAAAGTTCATTTTGAGTGCATTCCCAGGTGTTTTTTGTTTGTTTGTTTATAATTTAAACTAACTTGCAGTTACTTATGTCGCAATAGAGAAGTGATGAAGTGCTCTTTTTGACTGTTATGTGGTTAAAATAATATTTTTAGAACTGTGCCACCATTTATAATTTCATGCCAGAATGACCTCATTCGACGTCCTCACGTCCTTACCTAAAAAAAATATTATTCTAAAAGAGAATGCTTTGTATGATAGTCAAATATGAAGCTGTCCATTAGTCTTGTAATTCATAAGATTTGTATCAGTGATTCCCTAAGGTCAGAATGTTTTCCAGTTGCTTGGCAGTAATTCTCCTTGGGATCTAGTTCTGCAAGATACTGAAAGATGCACGTTTCTAATCACATGAGGCCCACTGCTACAAGGTGACGAGTGTTCTCAGCTCTTGGGATCAGACCAATGGTATTTTAAGAACAAAACCTACCTGACAGTTTCAGCCATTTGGCATGTAAATCAAACCTTAATTTAGTTTTCAGTGCTAGCAAGGGTTTCATGGTGGATCACTCTTAAATCTGGTGCTGGGTTAATTTTCATTACATAATTTAAAATAAAATTTGAATTTTCATGCATTCTTCTTTCAAGAAAAAAGTTACATGGAAATATAAAATGTGAAAATAAACTGGGTTCAATAATCTTTAAAGCCATTCTCCCATGTGGGCCTTTTGGTAGCAAGTATCCTGGACTATGTGTGAAAAATATCAGAGTACTGCTCAACTGGCAAAAACAGTTAAGGTTTTTCTATGCTAAACTCAATGTATATGTTATCTCTTACAGCCGGGGCGGGGACCCTCAGGCTCCGGGGCCAAATGCAGCCAATTTTTATGTGACCCGTTTCCAGTTCTCAGATCTGGCCCTATATCCTACTCTCAAGCTCTCTCTGGGTAAGTGAGCAGAGATGAGGGAATGCACACAAGAATAGGGGACAGACACATGACACATAACCATGATCTGGACCTTCCGCTTCCTGAACACACTTCTACCCACTACTCCTTAGGAGTACTAATTTTAAAACTGGCCCAGAAGAGGGGAAAAGTTTCCCCATTCCTGTCTTACCTACAGTGAGTTAATGTAGTCATAACACTGGGTAAGGCCATGTGAGACGTTAACCCACATTGAGAGACCTTACCCCACATTCGCCTGTGATGCAGCTGTTAGGCTGGCAGCTGCTAGCCGCCAGATATTTGCCCATTTCCTGGCTGGCTGCTACACGATGAATCCACCGAAGATGGACGGTGATGTATTGTGGGCTACCGTTGCCCCACCCAGACAAATGTGGAGTAATGGGCCACCTCCTGTCAGGCTGGCCCCATGCAGTCCCACCCCATGGTGAGGTGCACGACAGAGCTGTGGGCGTAGTTCACCAATCCTGTGTGTCAAAGAGTGTTTCCAGACAAGATTACGCCCCCAGTACCCACCCAGTATTTACTGGTTAACCATTGGTTACCCGTGTGGTTTTCACACAAGCATGGTGGGTACTAGGTGGGGAGGCACTTGTCTGAAAACACCCTTCGTCACAGCAGGGGGTAGGATAGTGGGTGGGCCAGATGTTTGTCTGGGTGGATGGCTCCTTGGCCTGTCGCAGAGCGTGGAGGGACTTTTGATAGCAGCCCGCCTGCTCGGTTACCCTGCAGGAGGGAGGGTAGATCATTTGGACTGCTCTCCCTGCCGGCCCAAAGTGTGACCGCTGCGTTTGTCCTGCCTGGATCCAGCTGGTCCTATCTCATGTAGCTTTACTCAGTATTTTTGTTACATTCCTATATTATATAATAACATCAAATATATTTTCATAGAAATTTTACCAATTCAGGGAAGTTTAATGGAGCACTCATGGCCTCGGGTGGGTTAGTTAAAGGATAGCTTTAATAGGAAATCACTGTACCTGGCATTTACATGTTACTAACGTCTAAATATACATATTTCAGCATTTCCCCCTGTAAAAATAATGGGTTTTCATGGTCCCCAGAAACCTCATGCATTTTGAGAATAAAGTGATACTGATAAGCTTGGAACAACCAGATTTGAACGTACAAAGTTCTGGCTAGTATAATTGGGAATCTAAACTGAAAGATTATGTACTGTAGCAGGAGTGGGCAAAGTTCCCAAGCCCAAGAGCCATATACCAAAATGTTCATATCCCCAAGAGCCACAACATGCATTGATCCCAGCTGCCCCAATCCCAGTGGCAGAACAGCAGTTTTCTTCAGCTCCCATCAAAAGCTCTGGCTCCTAGCAACAATAACGGAACAGGGCATGCTCCCCCTGCTCCCATAGCCTCCATGAGGCTCCGACAGCCAAAATGGGGCTTCTACGCAGCTCCCTCTTGCTTCTGAGGGAGCCGTGTGGATGCCCCCAGGCAGCCACTCCTGGCGAGAGCCACTGTTCAATTGCCCGAGAGCCTTATGAGGCTCCCAAACCACCATTTGCCCGCTTCTGTACCATAGCCAAATTCTGCCTTGATCTTATACTTTATGCACAACACTGAAGTCCATGTAGCTGCTGCATAAGGCAGGACATGGGCCCAAATGTCAGAACCTGATTTGGGGCTCTTTATTACTTCCATTCAAATGTAGATGAATTTTGTCTGAATGTCTTGGGATATTATCTGAAACATTTGATAGTTCAGGTCACTGTGACCTTCAGGCCTCAGGCTCCCTCTCAGATGGCCACACATTTGTGAGATGAATTCTCCTTCCTGAGAATTCCTTTTCAATTATAAGGACACCAAAAATAGGCAGGAAGAAAGAGAACAGTTAATAGAAGCAATATTGCAAAATCTGGATTCATGAAGTAATTGTGCTATTGAGATTTTTCTACCTTTACACTTTGATCATTGGTAAACATCTCATTTTCAGATGAAGGGTTATTTTTGAAATTCATGTTAGATTCCCACTGCCCCCAGCAGATATGTTTGGTTTTTGCTTTTTGAATTCTGTAAACCTGGAGGACATAATCGACCTTCCGATACACTCATTTTGGTCAATCAGGCTTCACTTGTAGTACTTTTTATTTAAAATTTAAAAGCTGTGCACTGTGAAAATGCCCAACACTTCCTGTTTTTAACTTCTAAGAAAAGCCTAATTATATTCTTGACATTATAAATACATTACAGAATGGCTATCAGAACCAATCAGCATGAGATTAAGCAAGCCAGAAAAATAGCTTATATGCATATTTACAAACAGTGAATCACACATGACAGCTGCTCCAAGGTTATAAATATGAAGTGCTTATGACAAAACCTCTTTCTAATACTTACAGTGCAGATTGCTACAGATACAGGACTATGTTTTTTATTTAAAAAAAAATATCCCTCATGTTTGCTTACCTGTCTTCTGGAAAACAGCCACTTAGAGAGGTGCACAAATCAATGTCTCTTGGCTCAGGAAATAGGTTGTTACTAAGCAGACGTGCACACACAGTGTACTCCCTGGAAACAGCATTTACTGTACGGCATCAGCAGTGCTGATGAGGGAAAATGACTAGACCTTTCTGCTAAGCATTTGGGACTGCTTTCCCTTCTTCTGTCAGGAAACATTCAGAGAGTATCAGAGTAAGGGCGTGTATAGTGGGTCACTAAAAGCCAGTCACCCAAGATCCAACTTGTTTTCCTCTCTTTCCTCCTTTGCTGCGACCTGACATAGTTTCAGGCCTCCTGTAAATTTTCTTGCCTGTATTTTTTCCCGAAGTGTTGAAATAAAAATCCCACGGTGAGACGGGAATTAGAACAGCCACTCTCTTTTCTGCTGGATCTTCTTTTAATCCTCAGTGTGGCTTATAATAGACGTTCAGAAGGAAGAAAATAGCAATCTCTCAGCTTCAGCTAAGCAGGCATCACAAAGTGATTCGTTCTCAAGTATCCCTCACATCTTTTTGACTTCATGCCCCAATGTTACCTAAAACCAAGAATGATTATTTGTTTCAGGAACCTGTATTTTACAGAGAGCTCATTTAAATATATTATTGCAGCACTGCAGGTGAAGGGAAGAGTAGTCATCATCAGCATTGCCCTAGAGAGTCACTGTTTATACGTATGAAGAATGATGCAATCACTGTATCTAAAAAGCAATCCAACATAGAATTATAGGATTCAAACTACAGTGTCTGAAAATCAAGATATCAAGAGCCAAATTCAGCTTGTAGTGTAATCACCATGTCCAAATCAGGAACATTATCCCTACCAAAACCTCGAGGAGGTAAAGCTATTCCTTTCTATCCACAGGGAGTTGATGGCACCCATACCTTTTATACTGTGTATATCATTTACTTTGGCAAGAAAGGTGTAAGGATATTTGCATAAAAGCATGAGCTATTTCTTAAAGAGCAATCAGTTCCTGCTATTTACTTTGAAACCACAGCTTTTTCTATTTATGACACCACAATCGGTTGCAGTCAAAATGATTATGACATCACAGAGGTTTCTGACTCGGGGAGAACGTGAATCTTAAGGTTGGGCTCAAATCCAGTTTCCCATTGTGAAAGCACCAGCTGAGCTATAGGACAAGTCACTATATTGAAATATATACACACAGAACTTTCATAGATATTATTAATTAATCTACTCTACCCATACTATAGCATGCATTGAAAGACAAGTGTGAGGAGTGGTGGGACACTGTGCTTTCAAGTCCTTCCACAAAGTGTTCTTTCAGGCAATGTGCATCAGTTAATAACATGGCAGCTGAAACTCCAAAGCTGCTCCATCTCTCTTAAACACAGCAACTTGTGGTGTACTATCAAACATGATGAAAAGCAGCATGGAAGTAACCTCCACAGTGACACAGTGGGTGTGCTTGCCAGACTTCTGAGAAACAACCTCTCCATACACAAAGCTACACTCACTTCCCAAAACTGTTATTTGCCCATGGATCATGGATCTGGGATATTCATTTCAACTGAAGCAATTGTAGCCAAGCTGCAGATGCATCAAACATCCAAACTGATCAAAAGAGAGAAGTGGAATTAGAGAGTCCACTATTCAGATAGAAGCTCACATTTTGAGTTGTTAAAATGAACATTTAGACAAACAACAAAATTCTGCCACCCAAACCAAACTATAAATCCCACGCGAACACCCTGTGTAGGCCTTGAAGCATGTCAGGAAGGTCACTAAGCATGAACTCTGTGAGATCATATGGGGAAGGGAATTCCAGAGAATAACCAGTCCCCAGACGAATAAACCTAGTGCAGCCAAATCAATGTGCCCAGTGGATCTCAGCAGTCAGAAAACGGCAGGACGAGAAAAACGTTCTCTAAGGTACACCGAACCCACACCATTACCACTGCAGTAGGTTTTATGAATCAAAGCCAAACACCCCAAATTATGCTCGGAGATTAATTGCCAATCTGTGCCACAAGCCACATATGCTTCCAGACAGAAACAATGCCAAGAAAAGAAGCTGAAGTTTCTAAATTCTCTTCTAACTTCATTGCAAATACAGTGTACTGTACCAATTCAGTCTGGAGGCAGCAGAGGCATGGATAACCGTGGTAATCCAAAAGGAAGAGTCTACCTCCATGGCAAGTGTGAAAAGCAGGACTGAAGTATGATCAACCCTTCCTCATCTGAACACAAGACTCAACCTATAGCTTGATTCAAGGCCTTGAGTCAGCTACAGTCCACCCAAGCAGGCTTTAACACAAGAAAAGGTCAGATCAAATGTATGCACAGTAAATCAATATGGTTAATTAGTCTATAAATGACCCTCAATTCTCATTAAGGATCAGGTGGCAGGCATAGTGTACACATTATATTTCTACCACAGCCCAGACATTGCATCTCTTGCTTTACCCTCCTTCTCCCAACAAGTGTTAGGATAATTACTCTCAGAGAGCATTAACCAATGCTCAGAGCTGTTGGTATGATTCATGTTTCCTTGGAGGCCCAATTAAACGCAATAGGGAAGTGTTTTAAAGACAAAAATCCTATTGTACAACTTCGTATTTATCTAACCAAGCTCAATTATTTTTCTTGCTTTCTGAGACCAGTAGCTTATATAGAATGATATATGTCAAGTACCTATGTATCAATTAAAATAAATGGAATCTGAAACTTTGCAAGCAGCAAATGCCTGCCCACTCGTTATGAGTAGTTCTTTTTGGCACAATGCATATGCTGCGCTTGCTCCAGACCTCACAGAGGATATCTAATTAAAGCAAGTGGTTATTCATTTTCAGAATGAACAGATGTAATACATTGCATCAGTTGCATTGTGATATTGCATCAAAATGACATTTTCTGCTACTCCAATAATCTAGCAGCTATATAACACAAAGATACCCAAAGCATGGTCCACACTCTCAATGCTGTATAAAAGGGACTGCTGTGTACATAGCTCAGAAGGATGTTCATATCAAGTCTATACTTTGCATGCTGGGATTTGTAGTCTCTGCAAGCCACACTTCCATGTTGAAAGTGAGGGCAGAAAAATGAACACAATATGTTCCACTTGTTTCATAAAGGAAAAAAACCCTTTTTGTTAAAAACAGCTCCGATACGTAAGTAACTTGCTAATGTTATTACCTCATACAAGCAATTATAGTAACCGCAGGGATGCCATATCATCAAAAATGGAGGTTATCTGCACATTTGCAATAGGGAAGATGGCTCATATGGTCTACATGATGAAAAAGTTTAGGAGCTTCAGCTTTTTACTGGAAACTTTAGTCTTTGGATTAACAGCTAATGTGACCATCAGTTTGGCAAATTTTGGATAAAATTATTTGCCCAGCTCACCTGTCACATTTCACAAATACAGATCATGCATAAGTCCGCTACAAGCCTGCTCAGACAAAGAAATGTCTGCAAGGCAAAGGAAATTATGTATTCTTAGCTTAATATGTCACAGTGCACTTTAAAACATGGGCAAGTGGGCAGTAGCATATACCACCTTCTGCTTCATTTGAGGTTTCCCCGTGTGGTTTGCAGTTCTTTAGTACTCAGCTTCTAGTTGCATTTCTTGTCATGTTTTAGCCAGGATGTGAGGCTAGTTTTTATACAGGAAAAAGGGGTGCCCATCAAGCAGCGCTTATGCATAGAATTTAATAAGTTTTATACTAATTTGCTTATACTTTTCATTATATAAGATATGGATGAATAATGATAGTGCACGCCACAGGAGAGATTAACAAAAACGTATTTTAGCAGCACCAGCATAAAAGCTTTAATAATACAAATAATTATCAATAGATTCCAGTTCTATAAAACTTTTCAACTACGTTTTCATATATTCCAAGGCACTTTTATAGTTTGCAATCCACAGCTACTTATTCCAATGTAGTCCCATTAGATTAGGTCTCACAAGTAAAACTACTATGGAGTGGGGTCTAAAGTTTATGGCCAAAAACAAGTATTAATATCCTAATTTTTCAGGAGGGAAGGCTAAGGCAGGTCGAGGAAGGTGAAACGGCTTGTCCAGTTAAAGAACAGAAATGTAAGTCTTTCTCAGACACCAAATTTGTAAGGCAAAATTCATCCCATGGAGCTACATGAGGAACAACTTCAGTACAAAGAAAGATTTCACACAGCCCCGTGTGTAGTTCTTGTGTATGCAGGCAGCCCGCACTCAGGTTTAGCATGACTAGCCTAATACACAGGCAGGAGTTCTTCCCCACCTCTCTCCACCCACCAGCCCCCTTCCCCCTGCCCTTCTCAGTACCCCATCATGACTCACAGCCACAGCAAACCATGGGAGGAAGCCTCTCCCAACTATTTCTTTCTTCCTGGCTATGACTGCAGAAGGCGGTTCAGTGCCTGTGATCCCTGCCCACCCCCAGAGTTTCATACCTGGGTTAAAGGGTTTATACCTGCAAGCACTTGGTGACTTGAAGTAACCTTTTGTTATGCACATAATGGAGAGCTTAAAAATCATTTTCCATATTTTATTGAGCGGCTATAGTGAAAATAAAAAACAAAAGTAAAAAATGAAATCAAAAGCAATCAGTCTTTGTATGTTGTTACTCGGTTTCTTGCATCCATGACACATAGCAATGTACTGGCAGGAAGCAGTGTACTGTTTTATTGGGGTCTCACCACATTTGGTGTTGGAAATCCCTCTCAATTCGCATAAAAACCCCAAACATGCACCTCTTATACCCGCTCTCCATAATCTTCAGCATCATCATAGAGCGTAGGCAGAAAACATTGTAGGCCACTAGTGAGGGCACTGTGCACTTCTTCAGGTGTCCAAACCTTGTATAAGGCAACATAAGAACATAAGAAGCGCCATACTGGGTCAGACCAACGGTCCATCGAGCCCAGCATCCTGTCTCGGATAGTGGCCAATCACAGGGGCCTGGGAGAAGCACCCAACAGGTCATCATGCTATCCATTCCCTATGGGTCATCCCCAGGCTCCCGACAGTAAAGGGTTTTGTTCCCCAATCCTATCTGGCTAATAGTTGCTAATAGACCTATCTTCCAGAAACTTGTCCAAACCTCTTTTAAACTCAGCTATACTGCTGACCTTGACCACCTCCTCTGGCAGTAAATTCCACAACCTAATTGTACGCTGAGTGAAAAAATACTTTCTTTTGTTTGTTTTTACTCTGCCACCTGTGAGTTTCATGGAGTGTCCCCTAGTTTTAGTACTAGTTGAGAGGGTAAATAACCGTTCCCTGTTTACAAGTTCCACACCACTCATGATTTTATAGACCTCTATCATATCTCCTCTCAGCCGTCTCTTTTCCAAGCTGAAGAGCCCCAACCTATCAAGCCTCTCCTCATACGGGTGCTGTTCCATACCCTGGATCATTTTTGTTGCCCTTCTCTGTACCTTTTCTAGTTCCGCTATGTCTTTTTTGAGATGGGGCGACCAGAACTGCACACAATATTCAAGGTGCGGTCGCACCATTGATTTGTATAGAGGCATTATGACATCCTCAGTTTTATTCTCTATTCCCTTGCGAATAATTCCTAACATTCTATTTGCTTTTTTGACCGCTGCGGCACACTGGGCTGAGGATTTCAGTGTATTATCCACAATCACTCCCAGATCCTTTTCCTGAGTGGTAACTCCTAGCTTAGTACCCAGCATTGTGTACTCATAATTTGGATTATTTTTCCCAATGTGCATCACTTTGCACTTGTCCACATTAAATCTCATCTGCCATTTAGATGCCCAGGCACCCAGTCTTGTAAGATCTTGCTGCAGCTCCTCACAGTCTGCTCGTGTTCTGACTACTCTGAATAACTTGGTGTCATCTGCAAATTTGATCACCTCACTCTTAACACCCTTTTCCAGATCATTAATGAATACATTGAAAAGAACTGGTCCCAGTACAGATCCTTGGGGCACACCACTTTTTACATCCCTCCATTGTGAAAACTGGCCATTTAGTCCCACTCTTTGCTTCCTATCCTTTAACCAGTTACCAATCCATAGCAAAACACTACCTCCTATCCCATGACTTTTTAATTTTCTCAAGAGTCGTTTATGTGGGACCTTATCAAAAGCTTTCTGGAAATCCAGGTACACTATATCTGCTGGGTCTCCCCTGTCCACATGCTTGTTTACGCCCTCAAAGAATTCCAAGAGATTAGTGAGGCATGACTTCCCTTTGCTAAATCCATGCTGACTCTTTGCCATTAAGCCATGTTTATCAATATGCCCAGTGATTCTGTTCTTAATGATAGTTTCCACCATTTTGCCCGGCACAGACGTCAAGCTTACCGGTCTGTAGTTTCCAGGATCACCTCTGGATCCCTTTTTAAATATTGGGGTTACATTTGCCACCCTCCAGTCCTCAGGTACAGTGCCAGATGCCAACGTTAGGTTACAAATTACTACTAGTAGGTTTGCAATTTCACATTTGAGTTCCTTCAGAACTCTGGGGTGAATACCATCTGGCCCTGGTGATTTGTTCGTATTAAGCTTGTCAATTTGCTCTAGAACCTCCTCCAGGGTCACGCTGATTTGTGACAGTTCATCCAATTCATCACCTACAAAGTAGGGTTCCGGCGTGGGTATCTCCCCAACATCCTCCGCAGTGAAGACCGAAGCAAAGAACTCGTTTAGCTTCTCTGCAATGTCCTTGTCCTCCCTGAGTGCCCCTTTTACTCCCTGGTCATCTAATGGCCCAACCGACTCCCTAGCAGGCTTCTTGCCTCTGATATACTTGAAAAAGGTTTTATTATTTGTTTTTGCCTCTTTAGCAAGTCTCCTTTCAAATTCTTTCTTGGCCTGCCTTATTAGCACCTTACAGTTACGTTGCCAGTGTTTATGCTCCTTTGTATTTTCCTCATTGGGGCTAGCTTTCCATTTCTTAAAGGATGCCTTTTTGGCTCTAATAGCCTCCTTTGCGTCTCCATTTAGCCACAGTGGTAGACGTTTAGTCCTCCTGCTACCTTTTTTAACTTGTGGGATGCATGTAATCTGGGCTTCCAAGATGGTGCTTTTCAACAGCCTCCATGCCTCTTGCAAACATGTAGTCCTTTCAACTGTGCCTTTTAGTTTCTTTCTAACTAGCTTCCTCATTTTGGCATAGTCTCCCTTTTTAAAGTTAAAAGCCAATGCTGTACTTTTAATTAACTTTCTCCCTCCAGCAACTATGTCAAATTTGATTATATTATGATTGCTACTGCCTAGTGGCTCGGCCAGTTACTCCTTGCACTAGTTCCTGTGTGCCACATAAGACTAAATCTAAAGTAGCTCCTCCCCTCGTTGGTTCCAGAACCAATTGCTCTAAAAAGCAGTTACTTATGGCATCCAGAAATTTTACCTCCACATCCCGCCCTGAGGAGGTATTCACCCAGTCAATATTGGGGTAGTTGAAGTCACCCATTATTATTACGTTCCCAGTTTTAGTAGCCTGTTTAATCTCTGTTAGCATTACATACTCAGTCTCTCTATTCTGGTCAGGGGGGTGATAGTATAGCCCCACTGCTATACTCTTCTGCTTGATACCTGGAATTTCAATCCATATGGATTCGAGGGAACAGTTTGTATCCTGTAAAATTTTTATTCTACTTGCTTCAATGCTGTCCTTAACAGAGCCACCCCACCACCAACACGATCTCCTCTATCCTTTTGATATATCTTGTACCCTGGTATTAGTGTCCCATTGGTTATCCTCATCCCACCAGGTCTCTGTGATGCCTATAATGTCTAGATCTTCATTTAGCACTATAAACTCTAATTTTTCCATCTTACTTTTTAGACTTCTAGCATTAGCATATAGACACATGTATTCTTTTTATTCGTCTTCTTAATGGGTACATTATAGGTAACTGAAACAGGCGCTGTGGAATCATTATCTGTCTGTTCTCCCCCGCGTTCCACCTGAAATCCCTTGCCATTTATCTTATCCTGAGTCTTAAGATACTCCACTTACTCTAAAGTAACATCCTTTGGAGATGCCACAGCCCAAACCGTGCACTCCACAGTGCCTGTTGGCTTTCCCCCAGGTTCAAGTTTAAAGACTGCTCTATCACATTTTTAATTTTTAGCACCAACAGCCAGGTTCCATTCTGGTTAAGGTGGAGTCCATCCCATTTGTATAGGCTCTCCTTTCCACAGAAGGCTCCCCAGTTCCTAATAAATCTAAACCCTTCCTCCTTGCATTAATGTCTCATCCACGCATTGAGACTCTGGAGCTCAGCCTGCCTCTGGGGTCCTGCATGTGGAATGGAGAGCACTTCCGGTCTACTACTTAGCAGCCTAAATTTGGCCTCCAGAACCTGGTGCCCACATGGACCACAACAACAGGCTCCTCCCCAGCACTCCCTAGGATTCTGTCTATGTGTTGCGTGAGGTCCACAACCTTTGCACCAGGCAGGCAAGTTACCATGCGATTCTCACAGCCACCAGCAACCCAGCTGCCTACATTCCTAATAATCGAATCCCCAGCTACCATAGCTGTCCTATTCCCATCCTTCTGGGCACACACCTCTGGAGAAATATCCTCAGTGCAAGAGGATAACGCATCACCTGGAACGCAGGTCCCAGCTACAGGATCACTTCCCACCATTCCAGTCTGATGCTCTCCTTCCTGGAGACCTTGTCCCTCCAAAGCAGCACAGGGACTGCCTGAGCAAAGGAGGGACCATTCTACTATGTCCCTGAAGGACTCCTCAATAAACCTCTCTGTCTGCCTCAGCTCCTCCAGCTCTGCCACTCTAGCCTCCAGAGACTGTACACATTCTCTGAGAGCTAGGAGCTCTTTGCACCAGGTGCATGCATATGACCTTTCTCCAACAGGAAGATAGTAATACATGTGACACTCAGTGCAAAAGACTGGATAACCCCCATCCCACTGCTGGACTGCTGTCTGCATCCACTCACGTCACCTCACCAGGGTGTCCCACCCACGGCTTCTTCCCATGGCAAACTCCCATTTGCTATGCCTGTTCACTAGCTCCTGGGCTGCTCCGCTCCTAAGTCGCTTGCTGTCTGCTCTCCTTCTGGACTCTAGGGGCCTGGCCTCTGAGTCAGGAGTTAGCTCCTCCCCCCTCATTAAGCAACACTCAGCAAGCTCCTCCTCCTCGTTAAGCCTAGGTTAAGCAACACTCAGCTCTCAGTACTCTAGTCACCCCAGAGTACACGGCCTGTCTGACAACAAGCACACACAGACCCCTCACCCAAACAAACCCTCCATGTACCCTCCCTTGGTCCTGCTCACAGCAGTACACCCTGGCAAACTCCCATTTGCTATGCCTGTTCGCTAGCTCCTGGGCTGCTCTGCTCCTAGGTTGCTTGCTGTCTGCTCTCCTTCTGGAGAGCAGCAAGCTCTGCTTCAGTCAGTTCATAGTCCCTGTACCCTGAGTCACTAGTTTCCCCGAAGGTATTCGTCTCTGCTATCTGATCAAAGCACTCCCGGTGGCCCCACAGATATCCACTTGCTGGCATCAGGGCAGTAATCAGAAAGAAAAAAAAAAGTCAAGGAAAGTCCAGCCTCCGTTAGTGCCTGCCTTACTTCTGGCGGTGCACAAACATCAAGAAAAGACACGATCTCATTTGCATCCCACTCTGTCATCTTGTCTGGGACTCTCACTCTTCCATTCTGCTGAACTTAGAACTTCAACAAGGTTTTGCAGTGTCTGCACTCCATCATGCATACATAGAACCCCACTGGGTGCACGTGCTACCTTATGAGTGCATAGGCTGCCTCGAAAGATGGGTTGGACAGTTCTCCCTGTACATCAGGCCTCATCCAAATGTCAGCAAAGGCCAGCGTATCCATCACCTCCCAACTTCTCTGGCCCGGACACCTTGGTCAGCCATAGCACCCACAGATTAAATCCATTCTTCTGTCCCAGGAAAGTAACCCACAGGAATAACCTCCTCATGCTGTTCTATGGCATTATTTATTTATTTATTTATTTATTTATTTATTAAAACATTTGATATCTCGCCTCTCCTACCAAAGGCAGCTCGGGGTGGCTTACATTCTATAAAAATATAAAAATACATACATAAAAATACACAAACAACAAATAAAATATCTAAACAGGGGGAAGAAAAGGGGGGAAATATCCCCCCTAGAAAAAATGAGGGGGAAAATACCCCACCCTTACTACCCCCCATACAAATAAAAACCCACCCTCACTCATCCCCCTCGCCAAAGGCCTGATGGAACAGCCAGGTCTTGTATTTACATCAAAAAGAGGAAAGGTCCGGGGCCACCCGGGTCTCTGCTGGGAGGGAGTTCCACAGCCTCAGCACAGCGACTGAGAATGTCCTCTCTGTAGTCATCCCCCAGGATACCCAGGGGACTTTGAGGAGGGCATTCCCGGTCGACCGCAGGGGCCGATCCCGAGCACGGGGAGTGAGGCAATCCTGCAGATATATGGGGCCCAAGCTGTATAGGGCTTTATAGGTAAGATCCAGCACCTTGAATTGGGCCTGGAAGACTATAGGCAGCCAGTGCAGAGAACGGAGTACTGGTGTAATACGCTCCCGGAAGCCCATTCCCATAAGGAGATGGGCCGCTGCATTCTGCACCGGCTGCAGTCTCCAAATCATCACCATGGGCAGCCCCACATAGAGCACATTACAATAATCCAGTCTTGAGGTGATGAAAACATGGATGATAGTGGCCAGGTTGGAGTCTGAGATGTATGACCGAAGCTGTCGCAGCAGGTGTAATTGGCGGGATGCACGCCTTGCCCCAGCTCCAACCTGGGCATCTAGACAAAGCTGCACATCAGGGAGCACTCCCAGACTCCGAATCTGGGAACCATTGGGGGGGTGAACCCCATCAATGATGGGGGATGCCACATCCCCCACTAGCATCACCTTTGTCTTGTCGGGATTTAACTTCAGTTGGCTCACCCTCATCCAGTCCCCCACAGCTGCCAGTCATCATGTAAGAACCGAGACTGCGAAGTCTGCGTTGAATGAAAAAGAGAGAGTTGAGTGTCATCAGCATATTGATGACAATGAACTCCAGAGGTCCTCACAACCTTGCCCAGCGGCTGCATATACACGTTGAACAGGGGAGGGGACAGAATGGAGTTATGTCCCCTCACTTTTCAAAGATAAGGCATAACTTTCAAACAATGGACAATAGTGTTCCTGATCTGTTCACACATACAGTCAGAGCACAGTACCTTCACTGCCTTGCGGATTCCCCCACCTGTCCTCCATTTTCTAACAAGCAGAAAATCTCCACGCCGCCACTGCTTGACCTCTTAAAGGGGCTGCAACACTCCTTGGGACTTGCAGCAGGGTTGGCAATCAGCCACACTGCTTCACCACCCCATAGCAAAGATGACTTCCTGAACTGGAAGGGGTTTTTCTCCATGGTTCTTCAGGCCATAGAGGACCACCATGCCCATTTCATGGATGTGCTGTCTGGGTGGTCCAGGAAAAACCATGATGCCTGAATCTTCCTTCAGTCTCTCTTCATTGGCCACATGTACACCAGAGATTTTAGACCTTACACTGAAACATGCATTGAGGGGGTGCTGATGCAGCGTAGTTCTCAGGGACCCCACTTACCTACTAAAGCTGTGGCTCATGAAGGCCTGAAGCATTGCCCAGTCCCCAAAGCAAGCTAGCAGCTCAGTGCCGCACACTCCGTTGTGGAGAGAGCTTTGGGGCTTTTAAAGTAGTATTGGAGATAAACTGTAGCTAGAACTGATTTCCAGCTGGAGACCGCTGGAAGGGCAGCAGTTGGAGCGACAGTGGCATCGTTCATGTGCTGAAGCGGACAGATTGCACCATAGAGCCAGTTTGCGTGCCTATGCTGTAGCTGTAAGGGCAGCAAAAAAGGAGTTGGTGTCATCCGCCGGGGCGGGGGATGTTCTTGGGACTGTTAGGGCCACCTTTTGTGAACTTGACTTGTGCCTGTCCTGGCTGGTTAAGGCCAGCTGGGAGACAGTGGAGCTGTTGCTGGCGGGGGTGATCAGTGCCTCCCTTTGGGAGGGCAGAGTGCTGGGCTGCCTCAAAGAGGCGGTGGTGCGGTCTCTGCTAAAAAACCCCATCACTTGACGCTGATTCCCTCGCCAGTTATCGGTCGGTCTCTAACCTTCCCTTTTTAGAGAAGGTTATTGAGCGGGTGGTGGTCGAGCAGCTGCAGGGGCATTTAGACCACACTGGTTATCTGGATCCCTTTCAGTCCAGTTTTTTGTCCAGGCTATGGCACAGAGTCTGCGCTTGTTGATGACCTTCACCGTGAATTAAATTTCAGGAGGGGCGGGATATAAATCAATTAAATAAATAAATAAATAAATTAGATCAGGGTCGTTTGACCCTGCTAATTTTGTTAGATCTGTTGGCTGCTTTTCAGAGGATTTTGGTGCAGACTAAGTTTGGGATAGAGGGCCTCCATCTTGTGTTCGATATGGCCGACAGACCGGTGGGTCTGGTCAGGGACAGAATAGGGATTCTGCTTGTGTACTGTGCTCCCCACTGCACGGCAATCTCCCTGAATGCTCTAGCCGCTCTGGTCTCCAATGAGGTCTTTCACCACTGCAGGTCACTGTGGTTCACGGAGGACCTGGGGTGGCTGAAATGTGAGGGGAAGCGGTTAGAGCAACGATAGCACCATACTCGTTCCCAGGATGACTGATTGCGACATAGAGCATTTTTGAGAGCCTATGCCATTGCCGTGCGAGCTGCAAAGAAGCGGTTCTCTGCTGTCCTCATAGTGTCTGCTCAGTCGTGTCCAGCAGAGCTGTTGTGTGTGGTATAAGGCGTGGTCAGTCCAGCTTGCCTCCACCTGGAACTGGATTTGTCCAAGACCCTCTGTGACGTGTTTTTAGTGTACTCTGCGGACAAAATTGCTCGCATTGAGCATGACTTTGACTGCCATTTTGGAGACAGTAGCAGAGCCAGACGTTAGGAATGGCCTGCTGGGTCCAATTTTGTGGGATGAATTTCAATCGGTGACACCTGCCAAGGTGGTGGATGTGCTGGGGTCTGTTTGGGCTACGACTTGTGAACTAGATTCTTGCCTGTCCTGCTTGGTTAAGGCCACCAGGGAGACGCTGCAGCCAGTGCTGGTCAGGGTGATCAACGCCTCCTTTCGGGAGGGTAGGGTACCAATCTGCCTCAAGGAGGCAGTGGTCTGGCGCTTTCTCAAGAAATCATCGCTTAATGCTGGTGCCCCGTCAAGCTACCGGCCTGTCTCTAACCTTCCCTTTTTAGAGGCCCGGCAGCTGCAACCACATCTTGACCGCACTGGTTTTCTGGATCCCGCGCAGTCTGGCTTTCATCCAGAGACTGCGCTTGTGGCCTTGGTCAATGACCTCCTGGTAGAGCTAGATAAGGGTCGTATGACCCTGTTGGTACTACTGGATCTATCAGTGGCGCTTGTTCAGTGAATCATGAGATGCTTGTGACTTGTCTGCAGGACCTGGCTGGGGTGGATGGCACCATTTTGCAACGGTTCCGCTCCTACCTGGCAGGGAGATCTCAGTGGGTGGTGTTAGAGAATTGTACATCTTCCTCTGGTAGCCTCTCATGTGGGGTCCCACAGGATTCTATTCTGTCCCCTCTCCTATTCAGTGTATACATGCAGCCGCTCAGCGAAGTTGTGCGCAGTTGGAGAGTTCACTGCCATCAATATGCAGATGACACCCAACTGTACTTATCTTTTTCAACCGACCCAGGCCCTGCAGTCTCGTTGCTGTCCCGGTGTTTGGCTGCTGTGGGGGCCTGGATGAGGTCAAGCTGACTAAAACTCAATCCTGACAAGACAGAGGTGATGTTGGTTGGTGGGACTGGTGATCAGGAGGAGGGCAAAACCCCCATTACTGGGGGAATCCGCCCTCCATAGCTTCCATCTGTGAGGAGCCTGGGGGTGCTCCTGGATTCACAACTGTGCCTGTGGCCAGGGGCGCCTTTCGCCAATTACATCTGGTGAAGAAGCTCCACCTGTATGTCTCGGACTCTGATCTTGCCACCATCATCCATGCATTCGCCACCTCAAGGCTATACTATTGCAATGCACTCTATGTGGGGCTGCCCATGCTGACGGTTCAGACTACAGGGAGCACATTAGTCCAGTCCCTAAATGGTTTGGGCCCCGTTTATCTGAGGGATTACCTCATTCCTGGGTCTCTGGGTGATCCCTGTGATTGTCCGGGGGCATCCTCCTGGAGGTCCCACGGTATTGGCGGGTTTGCATGGACAGGCAGGCGTTCTCAGCGGCTACACTGTTGCTGTGGAATACGCTCCCGGCGAAGTTACGTCTTAGCCTTGATCTCCTTACTTTCTAGCGGCAATGTAAAACCGAGTTATTTCAATAGGCATTTGGTGAGGGAGGAGTGGGCTAGTTGGGAGGACTGGGTATTGTTTAGCTGCATGCCTCAATTGTTGTTTTAATATGTATATTTATTATGCTGTTTAATTGTTTTATTCTGTTAGCTGCCCCAAGTCACCCATGGCAAGAGGGCCGGGGTACAAATTAATAAAAATAAATAAATAATCTAGACAAAAAGTACGTTCCTCAAGGTGTCCAGACGACAGGATTTCGATTGTAAATCATTATGTCTATCCAGAATACAAAATACTGTTATTTCATAAATAATGCTCATTACAACTAATTTCCTCTCATAGAAGCGCTTGGTCATTCAAGTGAAAACTAACACACCTGTGTGGAAGGCACATCTCAGAAGTAAATTTTATTTAGAGTCTTTGAGGAAAAGGGAAAAGTCTTTGCAGCTGGAAATCACAAGCCTGCATCACACAAAACAAACAAAAAATCCATTCTCTTTGCAGATTATTGTGCTTAGAAGTTTTAAATAAACAAACCAAAATCTCATTACCAGTACACAGTACTTGCATTTTAAATAAAATATGAAGCACACTGTATTGTCCGCTGATTTACAGCTGTACTAGAATGCTGTCTAATCTAAAATATAACATTGAACACTCTCTGCTAGCAGTGCTCTAAGTGAGTTTTAAAAAGTGAATCTGAATTAGGGTGGCCAGATATGCAAATTTGAGAGGACACTTGTAAGAAATACAGGTTGCAGGGCTGCACTGGAGCAAATGTAGCCCTGTAACCTGTATTTCTCATAAGTGTCCTCTCAAATTTGCATATCTGGCCACCCTAATCTGAATGGCGTGGCATCACAGCTCCTCATCCACAGCTACAAGGAGCTCACAAGCAGGCAAGGCAGTTCTTATCCTGTTTTTATATATATTATAAAAGAAAGATATCTGCCACTTGGTATAACCTGATGAACTGTAAGAGTATCATGCCAGCAAAAAATAGCCATTCTTGTCATTGATTGTCATCTACAGAGTGAAAATGACACATACAGGCAAAGAAATCTCCAAACCACCATTTGAATAAGAGCGGGGGGTTTACCAAAGCTGAATCTGGTATTGAGAAATAAGCAGTATAGCAAATACTAGAGTTTTAAGTATTTGCTATACTTTTACAGAAGTACCTAAAGTATACTCCCATCTCGCACTGTACAACAGCTCACTGCTGCCCCCTGGAAATATACCGGTGGCATAAATATAAAAGTCCCACTAGCTGTTAAAAGGGTGGAAAGCAATTAATACAAATTGAAAGGAATCCATTAAACTGAATGTGAGCAATCTTCATTTAACAAAGCCAGTTTGAATACTTAAAAGAGTGACCATAATGTTGGTAGAGTGGAATTTCACTGCCGAGTAAACAGAGCAATATGAAGAAAAACAAGGCTGTGGTCAGAGTCTGGAGAGAGACTTCAGTTCCCATTCCACTACAGATGTCCTGCATGATGAGTCTAACACAAAGCGCATTAAAGTAACTTGAGAGACTTGCTCTGACTTTTGGTTACAGGGCCAGGCCTGAATTCTTTTGTGTGCTTCCCGACGTGATCTGGGGATGCCATCATGGTGCAGGATCACTTGGCTCGGAGCATGATCTCTGGCCACCCTTTCTCCCAAAGAGTTGTTTGCCCTTTAGGGTTATTTGGGCATTGGGAAGTAGTTATCAGGAGGCGGAGAGGGAGACCTCTTTGGGGGAGGTAGAGAGTAGGGCAGCTTTTGAATCTATTGGGGTTGTGCTGGGCATGGGGAGGTATGGCAGGGTGGGGAAGAAACATTATCAGGGACATTGAAATTGGTGGCTTGTGTGTGTGGCAGCTGGGGGGAAGCCTGGAGGGGTGTGCCTGGAGGAGGGGTTGCCTGTCACTCAACCCTGTCCCCTTCTCCCTCTGCAGGTATTTCACCTAGGGCTGGGGCCCTTGAGGGCTGTGTGCGTGCGCCAGCTTCGGGGAAGCCTGGAGGGGTGTGCCTGGAGGAGGAGTTGCCTGCCACTCAACCCTGTCCCCTCCTCCCTCTGCAGGTATTTTGCCTAAGGCTGGAGCCCTTGGGCTCCAGCCGAAGGGCAACACCTAAGGGTGTCGGCCGTTTGCGGGCCGTGGAGGCCCTTCGGTAAAAACTTCTTGGGGAGTGTCCCTGGGAGAGAGCTGCTGGGCGGACTGGACCAAAACCAGGGCTTCTGCTCGTATTGAGGACTCCTCCATGACCGGATTCCTGCCAGACGGTGCATGGAACAAGGATTATATACCTAACCATCTACCCCAGGAGGAACCGCAGGGCCGCGTGCCTAAGGGCCATGCCAAAGGGCCGTTCGGTGCGGCCCTTAGGTGAGGGCTGGGGGAGGCTGGTTATGGGATAAGGCGGTTGGTTTATAGGGCAGTTGGTTAGGGTATATGTTGATGGGGATGGGGGGGGAGGATTGAGGGGAACATGACTCCTCCCCTGCACATGTGGGGGGAATTGGGTTGGGGAGGGCTGGGCACGTCCCCCCAGTGAGAGAGGGGGGTTCGGTCCAATAAGGTTGGGGGGTTCTGGTCTCCCTGTGAGAGGGGGGACCAGGGGAGGGGGGAGAGGGTTTGGGGGAGGGGAGGATCTCCCCCACTGCCAGTGTGGGACAGCCAGAGGGGCGGGGCCAGTGGAGGGGCGACCGGTGGGGAGAGGGTGTGGGTATTGGGGTAGTGATGGGATGGGGGAGATATGGTTCTAACAGGGGAGAGGTGAGACCGGTGAGGCGGGATAGATGCTTGTTGCATGTCCCGCTCACTACCCCTCAAGCAGTGGAGTAGATGGTTCTTGGTCAGAGGGCCCCCAACCCTGTGATGGTGCTGTTAAATGCAAGACTGGTGGCTAATAAAGCGACAACAGTCCAGGAAACAATCCTGGACCATGCCACCGATCTCGTATGTATCACGGAAACCTGGCTGGACAATGAATCGGAGCCTAGTCTGGCTGATCTTCCAGTGGGGTATTCTGTGCAACACCAGCCACGGACGGGGGGGTGGGGTGTGTAGCTATTATTTTTAAGGAGGGATGGTCTGTGAGGAGGTATCCGGTGCAATCCATATTGGGTATCGAAGGTCTCCATCTTGTGTTGGATTTGGCAGGTGACAGTTTGTGAGTGCTGCTGGTATACCATGCACCTACCTGTGCAGCAGCCTCCCTGCATGCTCTGGCAGAGGTGGTGTTGCAGTCCCCAAAGACAATTGTCTTGGGGGACCTCAACATTCATCCTGACGCCGCCTTGGGGGATTTGAGCATGAGTTCATGGCCGCCATGGCAACCACGGGCCTGTCCCAGATGGTTATTAGCCCGACGCATCAGGGAGGACACACCTTGGACCTTGTGTTTTGCACAGGCCTTGAGGCGGGTGTTCCGTTAGTGGGGGAGATATCAGCTGTGCCCTTGTCATGGACGGACCAGTACCTTCTGCAGAGCGGCTAGCACACGTCTGTCCCTGGAAGGGTGTTGAGCCGATTCGGATGGTTCGCCCCCGCAGGATGATGGAATCGGAATGGTTCCAGAATGCTCTAGGGGGGAAAACCCTCCGACCTTGACAACCATCTCATCAATTACCTTATTGTGCTGTGGAACACCTTGCTGGCAGAGGCCATTGATCAGACAGCTCCTAGGCATCCACTGTCCAGGCGGCAGCTTCGCAGACCTCCTTTTCTGAGGCACTGCGGTTGCTAGGTGATGGGCGGCGGTTGGAGCGATGGTAGTGCGGTTCTCGTGCTGAAGCAGATAAGATTGCGGCATAAAGCCAGTTTACGAGCCTATGCCGTGGCTATACGGACAGCAAAGAGGGAGTTCTTTGCTGCCCTCAGAGCATCCACAAAATCCCATCCAGCAGAGCTGTTCTGGGTAGTGCAGGGGCTGGTCAGTCCAGCCTCCCTCAACCTTGGAGTGGAGTCATCTGTCTGCTGTGACATGTTTGTGGATTATTTTGTGGACAATATCGCTTGTATTCACCACAATTTCAATGCAGCATTTATTACACTAGGGGAACCAGAGGTTATGGAAGCCCCGTCATGTCCGGTTTTCTGGGATCAGTTTCAGTCAGTGGCAGCTGCTGATGCGGTGGATGTTCTTGGGGCGGTCAGGACCACTTCTTGTGAATTAGATCCTTGCTGATTCCTGACTGGTTAAGATCTTCCGGGAGACAATGGGACCGTTGCTGGCTGGGGTGGTCAATGCCTCCCTGCGGGAGGGCAGAGTGCCGGGCTGTCTCAAGGAGGCAGTGGTGCAGCCTCTGCTCAAGAAATCATCGCTTGACGCTGGCTCCCCTGCCAGCTATTGGCCTGTCTCTAACCTTCCCTTTTTAGGGAAGGTTACTGAACGAGTAGTGGCTCGGCAGCTGCAGGGACATCTTGATCGCATCAGTTTTCTTGATCTCTCTCAGTCCAGCTTTCGTCCAGGTTATGGCACTGAGACTGCACTTGTGGCTTTGGTAGATGACCTGCATTGAGATATGGATCGGGGTTGCTTGACCCTGCTGATCCTGTTAGATCTGTCGGCTGCGTTTGATACCGTTGATCATGAGATGCTGGTGATGCACCTGCGGGATTGTGCAGGAGTGGGCGGGACTGTTCTTGAATGGTTCCGTTTGTTCTTGACCGGAAGAACCCAGCGGGTGGTTCTCAGGGATTGTTTTTCATCATACTGAGACCTCTCGTGTGGAGTTCCGCAGGATTCTGTTCTGTCCCCTCTCCTGTTAAACGTGTATATGCAACCGCTCAGCGAGGTGATTAGGGTGTTCGGTGTACGGTGTCATCAATATGCTGATGACACCCAACTGTACCTCTCTTTTTCAACAGACCCAGGTCCGGCAGTCTCGGTGCTCACTCGGTGCGTGGTGGCTGTGAGGGATTGGATGAGGGCTAATCAACTGCGGCTAAATCCTGACAAGACGAAGGTGATTTTAGCGGGTAAGGTGATGGAATTGGCAGCCCCCATAATTGATGGGGTCTGTACTCTGCTGACCTCCAAGGTATGGAGTCTAGGGGTATTCCTTGATGCGCAGCTCCACCTGGATCTCCAGGTGGAGGCTGTGGCGAGGAGTGCTTTCCACCAGTTGCATCTGGTGCAACAGCTTCGGCGGTTTGTTTCAGACTCTGACCTGGCCACAGTCAACCATGCTTTCATCACCTCTCAACTAGACTACTGTAACACACTCTACATGGGGCTACCCATGGTGACGGCTCGGAAATTGCAGCTGGTGCAGAATGCAGCATCCTGTCTCCTGGTGGGATTGGGCTGCCGGGAGCATATTACACCAGTGCTCTGCTCTCTGCACTGGCTGCCGGTGGTTTTCCGGGCCCGATTCAAGGTGTTGGTTTTAACCTATAATGCCCTAAACGGTCTGGACCCTGCCTATCTGCGAGACCTCCTCACTCCCCGTGTCCTGGATTGGCCCCTGCGGTCGTCCGGGGATGCCCTGCTCGAGGTCCCCCGAGTTTCTCGGGAGGCCATGCAGGAGAGGGCATTCTCGGTGGCCGCATCACACCTATGGAATTCCTTTCCGGTGCGGGCCCAGCTGGCCCTGGACCTCCCCTCTTTTCGGAAATGTTGCAAGACCTGGCTGTTCTGTCAGGCGGAGAGGGGTGATGGGTGGGGTGGGGTTGATTTCTCTACTTCCTCCTTTTATGATTGTTTTAATTGTTTTTTATTGTTGTAAGCTGCCCCAAGTTGCCTGTGGCAGGAGGGACGGGGTAATAAGTTTTTAAAATAAATAAATAATATTCCCCTGTCCTGATCCTCACCTGTCTTGAGATATTTGGGGTTTGAGGCCAGTGAGGCCCCTGATGTGAAGCTGTTACAAGGTCAGTGGCAAATAAAACATCAACCATCTTTGCCCTTATTCAGGATGAGGCCGCTGACCTCATATGCATTACAGAGATCTGGATGAACGAGACATCTGGGCCTATTTTGTTCCAGACGGTGCCAGCCGGGTACTCGGTGTAGCATCACCAAGTCTTACACCGCCTTTGAAAGACGCTCAAGCTGAAATGAACCTACAGGGGAAGGGAATCCCAAGGCATCAGGGCAGCAACAGAGAACGGCACCCTGCGAGCCCTTGTCATACGAGACATTTTGGCCTTTCATAGGTATCTGGTGCCTGACTCATCCAATATAGAGTGTGTCCACCTGGTGTTGGATTTAGCCGGGGATAATTTGGGGATTCTCTTGGTATACCGATTACCCTGTTGCACAGTTGAATCCCTGACTGCTCTAGCCAAGTTGGTCTTGGAGGTGGTGTTGAAATCACGTAAACTTGTTGTTTTGGGCAAGTTCAACATACACGCTGAGGCTGGCCTTTTAGGGGCAGAGCAGGAGTTCATGGTTGCCATGACGACCATGGGCCTATCTCAGACAATAGTTGGCCACACACATGAGGTGGGACACACGTTGGATTTGATGTTTTATACCAGTCTGGATGCAGGGGTTCCGATTATTGGGGTGTTGCTGCAACACCGTTGTCATACTCAGACTGTTACCTGCTGAAGGCCCAGATCCCTGCCCTCCTATACCCTCATTGAGGTCATGGACCAATTAGGTCAGTCCACCCCTGAAGACTGACGGATCCAATTGGTTTCCAGAACTCTCTGGGGGATATACCTACTTACCCTGACGGCTACTATGTCGATGGCCTGGTTGCCTTGTGGAATGACATCCTGTCCATGGCCATCAACACAGTTGCACCCAAGCGTCCACTTCCACCACTGCAGTAGCACAGATCTTCCTGGTATATGGAAGGCCTGAGGCAGCTGAAGTGAGAGGATAGGTGGCTGGAGCACTGGTGGTGCTCAACTTGCACTGAAGCCAACTGACAAAGATAGTTTTTTAAGGACTATGCCATGGAGAAGAAAGCCTTCGCCAATATCAAAGCATCTGTAACGTCTCATCCAGGGGAGTTGTTCTGAGTGGTGAGAGGTCTGGTCAATCTGGCCTGTCTCCACCAGGAATTAGAATTTTCTACAGTCCGCTGTGATATTTTAATTAATTACTTTGCAGACAAAATCGCTCATATTCACCAGGATATGGGTGCTGCTGTTTTAACTGCAGAGTCAGAGTTTGGGGTTATGGAAGCTCAGTCTTGTCCTGTTTATTCAGATCAATTTCAATCGGTATCTTCCACTGATGTAGAGGATTTGCTTGGGGTAATGCAGGCAACCAGTTGTGAATTAGTTCCTTGCCCATCCTGGCTGGTGAAAGTCAGCTGGAAGACGTTGGGTTCGTTAATGGCTAGGGTTGTCAACACCTCTCTTCAGGGGCGTAGGATGCCGCACATTTTTTTAAATGTAGTTGTCCGATCTTTGCTTAAGAAGCCATATCTGTATGCTGACTCCCCAGCCAATTATCGACCTGTCTCTAACCTTCCCTTTTTAGGGAATATTATTGAACAGGTGGTTGCCCGCCAGCTCCAAGCTCATCTTGACACTTCAGGCTTTCGTCCTGGTTATGGCATGGACACTCTACTTGTGGCCTTGGTTGATGATCTGTACCTGGAGATTGACAAGGGGAATTGTACCCTGCTGATCTTGTTAGATCTTTCAGCGGTCTTTGATACAGTAGTTCATGAGGAGTTGTTGACACAACTGCGGGATCTGGAGGGGGTGTGTGGAACTGCTCTTGAGTAATTCCATACTTTCCTGTCAGGGAGGTCTCAGCAGGTGGTGATAGTGATTGCTCGTCATCCCCTTGTGACCTCCCGTGGGATTCCGCAGGGTTCCATCTGGTCTCCCCTCTTGTTCAACATGTATACGAGGCTGCGAGGCAAGATCATTCAGAGGCTTGGAGTGAAGCGTTATCAATATGCTGATACCCAGCTTTATCTCTCTTTTTCATTCGACCCAGGTCCTGCAGTCTCGGTGCTTACCCAATGTCTGGTGGCTGTTGGGACTGGATGAGGATGAGCCGATAGAGGTTGAATTCTGACAAGACTGAAGTGATGATGGTTGGCCTGCCCTGTGACTTAGGGGGAACTGGGACTCCGTATTATTGATGGGATCTGGATCCCTTTGGTCACTCAAGTCCGCAGCCTTTGAGTGCTTCTGGACCTCTTGCTGAGGCTGGATCTTCAGGTTGTGGCGGTGGCCTGAAGCGCTTTTCACCAATTCCATCTCATGAGGCTGCAGCCTTTTCTTTCTCATTTGAATTTGGCAACTGTCATCCATGCTTTCATCACCTCGAGGCTACATCACTGCAATGCAATATACATGGGGCTGCCCACTTGATGATCGTTCGGAAGCTGCAGCTGGTGCAGAATGTGACGGCTCAGCTCCTTTCAGGGACAGGTTGCCGGGAGCACATTACACCGGTGTTTCCGAGTCTGCACTGGCTACCAATAGCTTCCTGGGCACAATTTAAGGTGCTGGTTTTGACCTTTAAAGTCCTAAATGGCCTGGGCCCCACTATCTGAAAGACTGCCTATCCTACCATGCTCCATCAAACCCCCTGCAGTCAGCTGGGGGAACTCTCCTGTGGGTTCTACCTGTTACTCTTGTCCATACGATGGGGGCTCACGGAGGGGGGGGCGTTCTCAGCTGCTGCCCCAGTATTGTACAGCTCCCTCCCCCTGGAGGCCCGTTTGAGTCCAAGCCCGGGTGTTTTTTGGAGGTGGTGCCAAACGTTTTCTTTTTGGTAAAGCATGTGGCGGGCAGGGACAGGGATTAGGCAGGAGGTGTTGGTGGGTTGGAGCTGGTGTTTTTGTTGAATTGTATTTTGGTGTTTTAATTGTATTTTATATTTTTGTGAGCTGCCCTGAGCCTTTGGGGAAGGGCAGGGTAAAAATGCTAAAAGAAAGATATAGAATGCAATTCAATTCCAGCTTCCATTACTAGAAATACTAAAGTTATCATTTTCTACATTTCCAGAAAGTATTGCTCTTCAAATGCTACCTGGGAAAAATACTTGATAGTTTTTTTTCCAGGCACCATGCACCAACTCTTCTAGCTGACATGGTGACAAACATAACATGATGACAAACAGAACTTGATGACAAATGCTAACCCTGCAATGGACTGGTGCTGGGGTGTTCGTTATGTAGCATACATACAATTTTCATAGTACTTAAATGAGACAGAGAGTCATTATGTGACTCATTTAAATTACACTAGTTTCCATCAAAGTGAATAGGACTCATGCTGGCACTAAGGGTTAGCAAAAGTGCTGAACAGCTGGAAGACTGCACTACCCATCAGCAACCTGCCATCACAGTACAGAAGCCACCTGCTGAAAGACTTCTATTCAATCGAAGGGGTTAGGAAAACAGCAGATTTTCCCCCCTTGGGGGAAAAAAAAGATAATTCATACCAAGCCTATGTGTAAGCTTAGTGTTTAATTCAACTCTCAAATAGGGTGTTTTCAGATGAACCAGTTGACCGGGGGTGGGGTCCATGGCTGCCGCATGCCTCTGCCATGGAGAACCCACACACATGGAGGGCATGGCTACTTCAGCCAGAGGCAGCTGCCACACATTTGGCCTGCCCCATACGACTCAGTCCACATTTCCCAGTATGGCTCCATGAATGGCTGAGAGTGGATGCTCCGTGGCTCAGGAGTGCACATCCAGCTTCGGCGATCAGATCCGTGTCTCGTGGGTGACCATGCGGAGTAGCATCTCATCTGAAAACACCCTTTGGCAGGATACTGCTAGAGAAGCTTCTCAGATTCTGAGTAATACCAAGAAATCCCTCTAGACTTTGCTAAGGGAATGAGCTACTCACCAAGGCAGATGCGCATAGCTACAATTAGATGCACTATAAACAACGTGAACACATTTTATTTATTTATTTTACCAATTTTATACCCTGCCCCTCTTGCCACAGGCAGCCCGTGTTTATGTTTAAAGGCAGCCCATTCTATGTTTAAAGCAAAAACAAAGAAAGTAAACAACAGAAAACAATGTTTGAAAGTATGGTCCTTTCCTATTATGAAACAAAGTTGACTCATTGAAAAAAATACCATCTTTCCTACTTATCTTTTTAAAGAGATTAACATACATCTTTTTATTTTAAAATATTAAAATGCACTGGGCCAAATGTTAAAATTGTCTTTTCTCTTGCACACACAACCAGTTGCAGGAATGAAAGAAAAGAAGTAGACTAGAATGCACTTGCAAATAAGATCCTAAAAGCATATCTAAATTTATTTAAATAAAATAAATATAAATAAATATTCTTTATACAGACACTTAATGTGAGTAGAAAACCCGAGACATGATTGGGGTCCCTTAAAAATGAACCTGATTAAGTGTACCAGTGCTATAATTAAATAAAGACAAACAAAAAGTGATCATTAGCTCGTGCACTCACCTTATTGGGTGTATCTTCATGATCCATTTTCCAGAGGCACGCATCTGAAAGACACTGTTGGCTTCTCATCTCTCTCCTTCTCAGTCTTCTCTGTTTCTTCCAGGTACCGAATTAACACAGTGTATCATTACAAACTAGAATGCCAGAACATTATTATTTTTTAACAGATGAATGAGACAGTACATTTCCACATCATTTAGACAAACTGAATAAAACATTCAGTGACAGAGGCCAACAGTGATGCAAAATCCATGTTCCTATTTTGTGAAGTGATGAGGGCAGTGAACATACTTTAAAGACATAATTTTTGAGTTACCACATGTATTTATATTATAACAGCCACATTGGGTGTTTTTAAACAAGACACGTCCACACATGCCACCCCACTGCCCGCACATCCAACTGCTCTGTGAAGGTGATGCATGGGGGAGCGCGCTCCCGTGAACGAAGCAGCGGCCCTTATGGCTCTGCACGAAGCACCTCCAAAAAAACGGGAGTGCTCCGTGCGGGCCCGCCACATGTGCGAAGGCTGCCTCCATGGCCAGGGTAGCCAGGCTGGGAGCTGCCCGTGTAAAGCGCTCCCCATGCACATCACTTGTATGGGCGCTCCACAGCCGTACCACTCTGTGACCATAGACCAGGCGGGGTCTATGGTCACAGGGGGGGTCTATGGGGGGTCTATGGTCCACCTTGCTTGTTTAAAAACACCTATTAACAGTAGCTTGGGATCAGGGTTCTATTACCAGTTTCAACTTGTAGACCACCAGAGAAAGATTTTTTTTTAAAGATTATTTTTGTATCAAACTCACAAAAAATACGAAGGGAAGCAGTCAAAACATTAAAAATGAAAAACAAATTAAACTGTTGTAATTTAAAATCTTGTTCATCCTTGCTATTTTGTATGTCATCTACTAAAAGGAATATCCTGAGGGAGTCTGTTTACATGGTAGTTAAAGACAAAACTGACTTCTGCTTCTCTGTAACACTAACACAGACAAAGAGAAAATAGTTAAATACTTCTAGGTGATTTTCTCATCTAATCCGGCTTCTTGGTTCTGCTCAGCACATAGCCATAGAGATGATACCTTCTAGTTTCCCATTGTCTAATCCAATAAGAACATCTTTCAAAGACAAGACAAAAAGGGTGACTGATTAGTGAGATGGTTAACTCTGGTGGTGACCTTGATGGCAACATTGGTCAATCGGGTGAGGATTGGTAGCACTTCTGATAGTCCAGTTCTAGATTTCTTATGAGTGGAAAGTACCACACTTATATATCAAGCACATGACTACTGCAGTTTCAGTAAACACCTACATACAAGTAGCCCATTATGTATCTGCTTTCATTTAAACCAGAGGTTCTCAAGCTCTTTGTCTGTGACCCCACTTAAGAAAATTATGTATAATTCTGATCTGAGATAAAAGTTATAAAATGTCAATTGAAATGTATTGTTGTATTTTACATTTTGTTTTTTAATTTTAATGTTATCAGCCATCCTGTTTAATTTCAATATTTTGTTTTTTAATTTCAGTGTTGTGAACCACCCTGAGTCTTCAGGAGGAGTAAAAATGTAAAAATAAATAAATAAAATAAAATTTGACCCCCATCTTGGGATTCCACCCCATCAAGTTTGGCAATTTCTGATTTCAAAGTTAATAATTAACTTTCTCAAGATAAATTTTAAAATCTTGCCAGTATATCGTATCAGTAGTAACTATTGTGTTATTTATTTATTTCTTAGCATTTTTACCCTGCCCTTTCCCCAAAGGTTCAGGGCGGCTTACAAAGATATAAAATACAATTAAAAGAGTGAATCGACTTTACAGTTTTGTACTAAACAAGAAATAGTAAGAGACACTGTTCTCAATTAATGGAAAACTTCAAAGAGAAATGAAAAAAACAACACATTAAGAACAAAAGAACAGCCATACTGAGTCAGACCAGCAGCCCATCCATTCAGTCAAACAGTCAAAACACTTTTTTTTAATCAAATTGTTTGGTTTTTTATTTAAAAGCAAAGAGATTATATTTTACCACTTAACGTATGACATTTAATAGGACATTACACTATCAGCCCTGCTAGACCTTGGTTTGCTGCCTCCCCTTCACCTCAAAGACCATTTCCTCCATTGCTGAACCTAGAAGATTCTGGAGAAGGGGAGAGCAGCTTGCATCCATTACCCACTAGCACAGAAGATCCCAAACTCAGTAGTCACACTATCTGGAAATGGGGTCAACATCCCATTGATTCGTATATATTTCACATGTCTTTGCTGCTGTGCTGTGGTCACAAAATTGTCAAGTTTCAAAATGGGAACCATTGCACCAGCACTCTTTTGTTTTCAGACGTGACGGCGGCATGGTTTAATCTGCTTTAGTGTGGATTAAACCGGGTGCCACCATCATGACTAAAGGTGCCTGCCAGATGTTAACCCAGGCCGTTACCTGGTCAGTGGTGGTGTTAGCCTGGGCTGTGAGTTGGGACCATCCCCAACTCACAGCCCAGGCTAAGTGCCAACACTGACCAGGAAAGGACTGCCTGACCAGGAATAAAGCAGTACTTCCACTGGTCTGGAGGCACTTAAAGACAGCTGTCATCAGCCACCATGGCTGTCCGTCAGGGGAGAGAGGTGGGCTGCTCCACGTAACGTGGGGGCAGGGATGTAGATGTATGTCTATGTGTCTCCCCGCCCCCATAATGTTTGCTTGGCGGCCAGGCTGCGTCACGGCTGGAGTGTTGGCTCCCACCACGGCGTGGAGCGGTCCCTGGCTGTGGCGGGACCTGTCACATCTGAAAACACCCTTTGTTGCTGCTTGCTTCATGTGTTCCTTCAGAGAGGGAGGGATACAGAGTCTCCCTCTCTCCTTGTGTGAAAGTCCAGGAGCTGCCCTAAGCAGCCCCTCCTATCTGCAGGGTCAGAGATAAAAACCCATTAAACCCAGCAGCCAATCCCAGAAACTCTCCATTCCTCCACTTATCTCCCACCAAAGTGTTCCTGAGATGGTGCTCAGAACTAACCCCGTATCTATACAAATGTAGTCTTATTGCAACCAATGGGAGCATGCACATGGAAGCTTTTTGGGGATTTGGGCATAGGACAGTTCATAAGAGCTGGCCAGATGAGGGTTTGAAAAAATTGCCAAGCTGTAAATTTCCATTGTTGCACCCTACTTGACAAATCAGTGGTTCTCAAATGTTTGGGTACTGTGTTCCCCTTCCACCTGCCTGTGATAGCCCTCCCCACACACACCTTGCTCCCTTCCTTCTTCTCCCTTTCCCACCCCATTATTGGGAGATTCTCCCTAGCTTAGTGAGAGTGTGAAGCAGCCAGATTACCTTCTGTCCCCTCCCCCGGCTCCGTTTGAGAACCATGGGGCCTAGAGATAGCCTTGGGAGTCTATTTCAGTCGAGCACTTGGCTGTATGGGGTTTTATCTTGAGAATGCATTTTATTTTTAAGGAAATAATCCTGTAATTTATATAGCATGTCCCATTTGCACATCGCAAAACATTTTAAAAAGCTGAAGATTCTCAACCCCCAAGTATGGTAAATAATACTGTGTCTTACAGATGTCTTACCAGAACTAGAGAGACATGCACACCTTTCACAGCACAAAGATTTGGTAAAAGACAGTAAAACCTAGGTCTCTTGACTCCATATTCTACATGATTGGCGTAGGTTTTTTGACATATTTTCTGGTATTAGACATTGCTGGTACTAAACATTCACCAGAAAATGTCTTTGTATCTTGCGGAAACAATTCTAGTACTTTTGAGCAAGTCTGGCTGCTGGGTAGGGTTGGCAGGTAAAAGGGTATCCCCATTTCAGAGCCCTACCGCCCCACGGAATGTGATGGCATCCCTTACTCCCAGCAATGCAACGCAATGTAAGTCACTTATTTCAGTATCGCCCCCCCGAGGAGGGTCCCCTGCTTTGGGGAAACGCAATCTGGCAACGGATGGAGTTTCAGGAGGAAATCAGGCCCCTGCCGTTGGAGTTTGCAGCTGAGTGAAAGACCCCGGCTCCTCACTAGCCAACTCCGTTCCTCCCCCCCAGCCCGCGGTTACTCCGGGGGAAAGGGCGGACTACGGGGAATCGCTCCCGCCTGGCACCCTGTGGCGCGGAAGGGACAGAGCTGCTGCTTGCTCTACAGGAGGCGAGTCCTTGCCCTTGGTTTAAGGGTTTCTCACCCGCCTCACAGGGGCCGCTCGCGGGAGGGCCTAGTCAGGCGCTCTTTCCCTCTAACAGGCCCGGGCAATGACGCATGCACGCACGGCACGCACGCGGCGGAGTTGAGAGGCCGAAGCGCGCTGTTCAGGAGATCATCCAGCCCATCCCACCGCAAGCGCAAGGGCGGGACCAACCAACACAGAGGGTGGGGGGGGATGATTACGTAACGCCTAAGTATCAAGCTTGAGCCTCGGCCCTACCGTAAGCAACCCCCTCCCGCCTTTACAAAAAAAAGAAAAGAAAAAAAGATCTCGCGAGTACACACCGCTTCTCTCGCCTCCCCCCCCCACTCAAGCGTCAGGGAGATCTCGTGAGAGCTTAGCCCCTCCCTTTTCTCTTTCCTTGTGGTCGCCGCCAGCATGGTGAGTAGCCTCGCGGCCGGGCCGGGCCGGGCTCTATAAGCCTTAATCGGGTTCTGTCGCGCGCGCGCGCGGGCCCCCCGTGGGGTGGGTGAGGGATAGGGTGGCTTTGAGCTCCTGGGTGCGACCTGTACGCGTGATTCCTCGCTCCCTTCCCCCGCGCCCCGGCGGCAGCGGCTTCGGCCTCCCCCGGGGGCATTCGTAGGGCGCCCCCCGCCGCCTCTCGGTAACGGGCTCTGCTGTCCTTTCCAGCCTTCCCGACTCCGGAAGACCCGGAAGCTGCGAGGACACGTCAGCCACGGCCATGGCCGTATCGGTGAGTGGAGAGACCGGCCTCGGTCTGTGCGGGGGGGATGTGGTCTCGATCCCCCCATCCCTGACTCTGGAGTAGCCCCGCGGGGCTGCATTGGGAATATAGCAGAGGGTTAAGGAGGCAGCGATTCCTATGGGGAAGCTGGCCTGTCTCGTACAACCCAAACCACAGATTCTCGCGTTGGTCTTCCTGGCTCCAGCCCTGAAGCTTCCCGTCCCGTAGCTTGGGGCTGGGGTCCGAACCGGATTGATGTTTACTGGCTGTACTTTGCAGTCTTTTATTACCGTTAAAGGATTATGTTTAACACTCAAAATAATTAAGAACCACACGTTGTGGTTATGCAGTATCGTTTGGAAAGACAGCCATCTTGATTTACAGGCTCCTTGCCTGGAGTAATGGCTTGCTCCGTGTGTGTGTGTGTGTCCACTTTCCCGCCAGCATCTCTGCTTGGTTGATACTTTAGATTTGTTTTAAAGCGCACCCCCCCCCCCCCCCAATGTTCTACTTGATGGCCTCTGTAGTGCAGGTAAACTTCCACATGCAGGACATCTTGCACGGCTAACTTTTTGTCTTTCTCTTGTTAGGCAAACACAGAAAGCATCCTGGAGGCCGTGGTAATGCTGGCGGTATGCACCACCACAGAATCAACTTTGACAAATAGTAAGATTATTTGAAAAACCATGAGTTTCTTCATCAAACTATACTTATATCTTCAAAACATTAAAAAGCAGATTAGTTCAACACCGACTCATTTAATGAAGGGATATTTTGCAAATTACAGTATACACTGCTCCCACCACAAGAAGTGAATGACATGTATTTGTAAGGAGTTTTCTGGTTATGAAAGTTGATCAAAACTAAGGGTGCCATTAGGCTCCCAGTGAAGTCAATGAGCGTTTAGCCATTGATGCCAGTGAAGAGTTTGATTGCACCCTAAAATTTTAGTAAGCATTGCAGTTATTTCCAGGGCTGTAAAGCTTTATAAATTTATTAGCCAGGCATAAAAGCTTACTTCCAGGTTGGACTTGCAATGGGGAAGGGACTTGGCTGTATATATCCACTTGCCTGTTCAAAAAGTATGCTTGTCAAAGGCAAGCAGGCAGGTACATTTTTACAGCCCTGTTTATTTGGGGACGCTGTACTGTGTTCACTTTCAAAGAAAGAAACTTAGCTCTGATTTTTCTCAGGACAGTAATAACCTGCCCAGGTATTAGTTAGCATTGTATTAAATAAATACAAGTTGCCACATTAACTCTGTTATCCTGCCCAAGTTTTAAGTGCAAAAAGTCACGTATCACAATTGCCGAGGCTAGAGTCACATCTAGATATTGTCTGTTGTCTTGGTGTGCTATAGTTCTCGGAGAATAATAACTAACCTTTATTCACTGACTGTCCTTGCTAGTAGTACTGTCAGTCACCAGGTTAGTAACATACATGCCTTGACCTGAAGTCAGTGAGAATTTTCCACGAGCAGAAAATTCAGTACTAACAACAGGAAGGAACAATATGAAAGTGTGACTATTGCTTAAATATACTTGACTGGCACGGTTTGATTCAGTATAGTGTTAAAAAATGAAACATGAAGCTGTTTTATATGCATACTCTGTTAAGCTCTTCATTTGCCTCTATGGAAGTATTCTCTTTGTTTAACTCAGTGTATTTCTTTAGGCCTGACAACCATGACTTAAAATACAACTTCAGATGAAGTAAAATGCTAGAGAGGTGTTCAGCTAAAACCTAGAGTGCATGGTGATCTTGCATATTTTTTTTTATTTTTTAAAAGCCACCCTGGTTATTTTGGGAAGATTGGTATGAGACATTACCACTTGAAGAAGAACCAGCATTTCTGTCCTACTGTCAATCTGGATAAACTTTGGACACTTGTTAGTGAGCAGACAAGGATCAACTATGCAAAAAACCCAGCTGGATTGGCTCCTGTTATCGACGTTGTGCGCTCGGTAAGTTTGTGAATAGCATACACACACATTAGTGCCATAAAAGCTCAAACCAATGGTCCATTGAGCCCAGCATTTGGTCTTGAAACAGTAGCCTGCTTCAGTTGCTGCTAGGGCCCAATAAGTCATCATGGAGCGATCCATTCCCTGCTGTTCACTCTCAGCTCCAGACAGTCCGAGGTTACGTCCCCCAACTTGACTAATATCCATTGGAACCCATTGCATTTACTCGGTATATTTTTATTTTTATTAAGGGCTTTGCAGTTCTTGAAATGATTATAAAACAGTTTATTAATAATAGTAATTTGTATTTGTGTAATGCCACTCCTATATAAAATACAAATCCATTTCAAGCAAATTAAGAGGTGAAGGCAAGGAGGGAGGACAAAACGCATCAGTGGGAACCAGCAGTGGATCCCAAAGTTTTGGGGATGCTTTTTAAAGGTGAGGAAGTATCTGAGCCATCCAGAGAGCACGAGTTCCATAACGATGTGCCTGCCACAACAAAGGCTCTATTGCATGCCAACTTAAAGCATGATCCCCCAAACAGTGGGTGGCTTCTGAGGGCAGATAACCACCGTTTGAAGGGCACATCCTGACAAACTTAAATGGAACTACTTTGATTTAATTAAATCTTAGTAACTATTCCTATTTGGTAGTGTTCGTACAGTAGCTTCAAATAGTAGTTGCTTTGCACTCCCCCTAATGGTCATGACAAATATTACCCCCTTCTCTTTTTACTTCTAAGTAAAGGATTCACATTAAGTACTTCAGAACGTAAAGCATGGGAGGGAGTATGTGCTCATTTTCAGGAGTATATACATCTCTTCCTGCTTCTGAATAATTTCAGTATAAAGCTCTTGACATGTGAGTGATTAGTACTGGCCAAACTTGGCTTAATCCTGTAAAAAAAATTGTTCTCCTTATAGTGGATTTGTACAGTTTGTGCACATCATTTAAAAACAATTGCATTGGGAATTATTAATGCATGCCATATTATGGCTTGGTGAGGTTAATCTGTCCACACCGAGACTAGAGTCACATCCTGACATTTCTCATTGTTTTGGTGTGCTATAGTCCTCGGAGAAAAAACACTTATCTTTATTCACTGCCTGTGGTATTTCATGCCTCAGTAAGTCACCGGATCAGTAACATCATAGTCTTTAACCACCCTATTTATACTGGGTCAGTGCAAAATCATAAAACTCTAAGGGTACTCTGTCTGTTGTGTAAAGGAAATGGGGTCTATTAAGAAGGTAATAGACCTTTGTGTGTGACAGGGGTGCAGAACCTTCTCCCTCTCAGGCGTCACTTTGAAAATTAGTACAGGCTCTGAGGTTGGGGGTGTTTAAGGGATGTGCTCTGGAAGTGGGAGGCCCAGATCATGGATTTGTGCCCTGGATCTGTCTCGTCCTTACATGCATGCTCTCACCTCTGCTCCTTTACTGTGAGCTCAGTCTTTCAGTGCTTTGGGTGTAGAAACTGGATTCTGGAACCAGATCTAGGAATTAACGGGGCCAAACAAAAACAGCTGCAGGCTGCATTTGGCCCCTGGGCCTGAGGTTCCCCATCCCTGTGTTAGTCAAGCAATAGCTGTAGCAATTGCATTAACAGCAGCGCTGACAGATCGTGCACTCTGTGTGAAACCAGAGTATGCTTGTAAAGCTGCATGAATTGGATCTCTTCCAACCTCAGAATGTTAGCCATGCTGTCTACTGAGAGAAGATGAAGATATTACAGATCAAAATTGCCTTGCTGTCTCTTGATAAAACCACACCCGTAACAGTTGTGAATTAAATTGGGTCTTTACGCTTGTATTGTGAAAATTTGGAAATCATGGTGTAATGTTGAAAGTTTCTGGTTGTGTTTTTAACAAGAGATCCACTAAAATTCAAAAGGGAGCTGCTACAGTTCATTGCACGGCAGAGCATTTCTGCTGAGCTGATATCCTCAAGAATAGGGAGTAGCATACAATATGAACTTTAACTCTCATTTTGTATATCTGCCTCTAAATACTAAATAGGAATTCGGTGTATGCATAAAGATAATTCTTAGTCTTATTCTTGTCTATTTCTTTCCATCTTTCTAGGGTTACTACAAGGTGCTGGGCAAGGGGAAGCTGCCCAAACAACCTGTAATCGTGAAGGCAAAATTCTTCAGCAGGAGAGCCGAGGAAAAGATCAAAGAAGTTGGTGGAGCCTGTGTGCTAGTGGCATAAAAAACTGTATTCAAGATCTAATAAAGATAATGCATACAGTGTTTGAGTTGCTTGATGATTTTACATTAGCGGATGGGGTGTCTGCTTATGCAGATACTGGATGTCAAAGCATGAATCTGGGCCCCATTCATTTCAAAGGGATTCATGGGTGTGCTGTTGCATATTAGCGAGAGATTGATTTCTCACATTTTTACCTCTCCATAGACTCAGGGCAGCTTACAACATAACAAATATAAAATGCATTAAAATCTCTTAAAACAGCAGCCGCTTTCACCCCATCCTTTATCCCCACCAACTGCCCATCAATCCTTCCTCAATCCCGCCCAACCCTATTCATACACTGTCATCTTGTGTATGTATGTGTGCCATTCAAATTTGCACAGGCTGATTCCAAATTTGGTAGAAGGGGGAAAAGGTGTAACTAGACAGATGTGACCCCTTTTGTTTTCCCCCAGATTCTCTTGACATGTACTGAGCATTGTTCCCCAGGAAACAGACTTCCTTGGTTCTGGTGGTTGCTGCGCAAAACTACTTGTTTTAAACAAAAGCCAACATCACCATTTTGTGACAAGTTGGATTTCTATCTAGCCCTATAATTACAGGGACCATAATTCTATTGTAGACTGAGCCAAAGTAGGCCAGGTATATACATGAAAACAATAATATCGGTCTTGCTTATTCTCATGCTGTAGTTTGAATTGTTACATGCCTGAGGAAGGGCCCTGTGTGATTGGGAAATCTGCATACAAGAGCAGTTGGTCCAACCAAAGAAATCTGAACTACTTTGTCTTACATTTGGGACTAACAAGGCTGCCATTGGTTTTTTTCAAACAAGAAAGCTGATGAGGGTCCATGGCTGTTACGTGGCTCTGCTGCAGAGCTCCCAATGTAGCTACCCTGGCTATAGACACAGCCACCATGCACTCCCTCTGCCACAGACCAGGGGGGGGGGGGGAGTGCACTGGGCTGGCCTTTGTGACATGTCCCAGAAGTGAGTGCTGGGGAACCTGGGCTCCCCAGTGCTCCCTGTCAGGGCTTGTGATTTGCAAAAGCTGCTTCTGCCCACAGGAGTGTTGTGCCTATGAGCAACAGCCAAGTGTTGGCATAGCTGGCTCCCACAATTCATGTGGGCATGGGTCATGCATCTATTTGGCTTGCCCTGCATGGTGCACTCCAGATTTCCCGGCATTGCACTGCGTGGCCATGAATGGGTATTCTGGCTCCCAAGCGTGTGCATCTGGTCGCTGCACCTTCAGATGGGTAGTTGAATCCATGGCTCCTGGGTGACAATACAAAGTGTATCTCATCTGAAAACACCCACCTTTCTAGACAATTAAATTGTGAGTTGGTAATTTTGGGTGACCGCCCAAGCCTGAGCAACCTGGTAATCAGTAGTGCATCCTCATCTCTAGCATTCGTCCTTAGACCTTAACTGAGGATGGGGTAGAGAGACTGCTCGATAAAGAAAACGCCAGGTCCTAACAGCTAGAATAGCTTATTGTTTTTTGCCATTCCATTCAGCAATAGCTGCTCTTGCTGTTGAGCTGCCTCAGAATGTACTTGATAACCAATTCCACTGCTTTGTTCTTCAGCATCAGCACCTGACACTTTAATTATTAGGAATGGGTAATTCTCTTTCCCTCTCCCCAAAAAACTCCATGGTAAAAATAAGAAGCAAGATTCTTTTGGCTCCTTTCCAGAGGTATTTACTTGGTCAGGTCAGAATCTGTTCTTTGAAGCATGTTACATAAAAACAGAACCTGGTTCCTATTTTGGGAAAGGAGAATTGGTCACCTACCTTGGTGAATTCCTTTTTCCTGTCTACGGATAATCCTCCGCAAGGGTAGCTCTGCGCATGGCCTCCAGAAGGCAGAAGAAGAAAAACACCTTCATTGTGCATGCATGTAGAGTTAGCCCCAACTCTCCTCAGTCCATATCCAAGCCAAGGGCCTATTCTCTAAACAAAAAACTTCTAAACTTGCCAACAGGTTAAACAATGTACGGAACCTCAACCTGCTATTTCTGCTAACCCAGAAAAAAGTGTATAATTTGATACTCCCCCAATTAACCTCTAAATTCTAGGTTAAAACCCCTGTGTTTATTCTTTGATTGAAAGTGTTTTAATAAGTTCATCTGACCTGCACTGAATCCTGATGCTGTTTGACAGGGAGGGTCGGAGGAGTATCCGTAGACAGAGGAGAAGAATTCACCGAGGTAGGTGACCAATTCTCCTTTCTCCCTCTGTCTCCGGCTAATCCTCCACACGGGATATACCCGAGCCATCACATTCCCTAAGGGTGGGGACAAACAGCGCCAGGTGAATCCAGCATTGCCTGTAATACCCTCCTGCCTAACGCTGCCTCTGCGGATTTGAACACGTGCAGTTTGTAATGTTTAACAAAGGTATGCAGGGACGACCAGGTAGCAGTCCTGCATATTTCCTCATACAAAGCCCTTGCTTTAAAAGCGTAAGAGGTAGCAGCACTCCTTACCGAGTGTGCCCATATTGGATAGGTGGAACCCTGTTCTTTGCCTTATACACCTCTACAATGCATTGTTTTACCCACTTAGACAAAAGTGTTTTTGACGCTTTCGATCCACCCTGACCAGGTCTGATATTGATAAACAGGGCTGTAGTGGATCTAAGACCCCAAGTTCTAGACAGGTAAATTTTTAGTGCCCTACGGACTTCTAACTTGTGCCATATCCTTTCATTTGGATGAGATGGATTTGGGCAAAAAGAGGGTAAGACAATTTCCTGGGCCCTATGGAATAACGAGTTGACCTTAGGGATAAAGGCCTGGTCCACCCTAAGTATCAGTTGCCAGAACTGCATCTGAATAACCCTTTTTCTTTAAGGCTGAGTGCTCAAGAGCCACGCTGTCAGCCTTAAGATGTGTAGGTTCTCCCAGATTAGAGGTCCCTGGCTGAGTAGGTCTGATCTCAACGTAAGCATTACATGTGGAGTGAGACTGAGCTCTATCACGTTTGAAAACCATGGTCTTCTGGGCCACCATGCGGTTATCAAAATCATGCGGGCTTGTTCCTTGATGAGTTTTGCCACTGTCCTCGCTATCAGAAGGGTGGGAGGAAATGCGTAGAGTAGGCTCTTGGCCATGTCTGGTTCAGAGCATCCACTGCGACTGCTGTTTTGCATGGCTCCTTGGACATGAAGTTCAGTAGTTGCGTATTTTCCTGGTTGGCGAACAGGTCCAACACCGTAAGTCCAGATCTCGTCACCAGGTCCCTGAACATCTCATGTAGGGTCCATTCGTGTGGGTCTATTGACCTCCGGCTGAGCCAGTCTGCCTGTCTGTTGTCTTGCCCCTTGATATGCAGGGCCTTGAGGGATAGAAGATTCTTTTGTGCCCAAGAGAAGAGTCTCACCATCTCCTTGTGTAGTGTGGGTGCCCTGGAGCCGCCCTAGTGGTTTACATAAGCCTTGGCTGTCACGTTGTCTGTGGAGATTTTAAGACAGTTGTTGTAATGCTAGTCTGATCGCTTTCACTTCCAGGAAGTTTATACTGCGATCTTGATCCCTCCTGCTCCAGAGGCCCTGTACTGACCAGGGTCAGGGGCGGATTGGGAAATCAAAGTGGCCTGGGAAAATCTAGACTTAGTGGTCCTGTGCCGGCGGCAAAGTTGCCGGGACGCTGGAACTGGGCCAAGGGGGCGTGGCTTGGGGCGGGCAGAGTGCACCAGATTTCGGACCTATCAGAGCTGAGTCCCCATACTCAGATCCTCAGCAGCCTGGCAAGGGCGAGTGGGAGGTTATGGGGGGCTGGCAAGGAGGGGAGACTGCCACTGGTGGGGGTACTGGCCCTCATTTCAGTGCTCTGGCTCCCCAAATCACTCCGTTTCAGTGCTCAGTGGCCCCCAACCAAAAATCACTCTGTTCCTTGCTATGCATCCTACAGTAAGGCTTCTTCATTCCTACACCAGCTGCACTAGTATTCCACAGGCACTGTGTTTAGCTTAGCAAAGAGAAGACTAAGGGGA
>QEPC01006666.1:1246582-1262902 GCA_003113815.1 Sphenodon punctatus | reverse complement strand
CCAGGCCCCCAAGCAAGGCCCCAGGCTGCCCGCCCACCCCAGGCCCCAGGCTGCCCGCCCACCCCAGGCCCCAGGCTGCCCCCCCACCCCACCCCCAAGCAAGGACAGCTGGCCCCAGCAGGCGCCGCACCCAAGCCCCCAGCCAGGCAGCCCCAGCACCCTTCTGCTGCCGCTGCTGTAAGTTGTAGCGGCTGCGTAGAGCGCTCTGAGCCTCCTGCTCCTCTCCTCGCACGCTCTGGCCATGAGTCTTTCCCTCCCGGAAGTTGCTTTTATACTTCCGGGAGGGAGCGCTGGGGCCAGACTGTGTGAGGGGTGTGGGGGGGAGGGGACTCAGGCCAGCCCATTCCAGGCTGTGGCGACCTGGAACGGACTGGCCTGAGCCCACCCCCCACCCTCCCACGGGGGACTGACAACAATTTAAAAAGAAAAGAAAAAAACCATTTTTAAAAAAGCTGCAGGGCGGAAGTGGCCCTCCCAGCTGGCCCAGACCACCGGGAATCCTCCTGGTGGGTTCAATGGCCAATCCGCCCCTGACCTGGGTCTGGAGTGTGCTCCCCATCCTGATAGACTGGCGTCCGTTGTGACCATCTCCTGACCTGGTTCCGCCGAGGGTGTTCCTGTGGCAAAGGTTTCCGCCCTTAACCACCAAGACATTGAGCGTGCGAACCCTCAGGGAATGGTTACCCAAGGGTTGAATCCTAGCGTGAGCTCTGTTTGCATAGGTCGCAGCAGCTGTTGTAAGGGCCTGAGGTGGAAACGGCCCCACTGCACTTGTCTGGTGCACGATATCAGGAGCCCTAGGAGCTGAGCTAGGGTTTTTAGTCTCACTCTCCTCTGATGGCGTAACAGACGTATTAATGTGCGTATCTTGCATTGTCTGAGAGGTGGAATGAAGGTGACTCCTAAGGTGGTATCGAGAATGACGCCCAGGTGTTCCAGTCTGCGTGGGGGAGAGATGACTCTTCTCCTTGTTGATTAGAAACCCGTGTGAGCTGAGCTAGTGCATAGTCCTGTCCAAGTGCTCTGAGATCTTTTGATGGGACTGGGCTCTGATCAATAGATCGTTCAGGTAGGGGTATAGGTGAATCCCTTCCTGTCTGAGATTCACTACCAGAGGTATCAGGACTTTGGTAAATGTTCTCGGCGCTGATGACAGACTGAACAGGAGGGATCTGAATTGGTAGTGACTGTTTTGGTAACAAAACCGGAGCCACATCCTGTGTGGTTGCCAGATGGGGATATGAAGGTATGCTTCCTGGAGGTTGAGGGAAGCCAACCAGTCCCCCTCCCTTAGGTTCTGACAGATGGAGGCTACTGTCTCCATTTTGAATTTCTGTGACCTCACTGCTTTGTTTAGGAGTTTCAGGTCTAGAACCGCCCTCCAGGATCCCGATTTTTTGGGTACCAGAAAAAATATAGAGTATAATCCCTGGCCTGTTTGTTCTGGGGGAACCAATTCTATGGCCTTGATGTGTAAGAGTCTCAGAATCTCCCATCATGGCTTCGTGTTTTTCTGGAGAATTTGACGCGGGAGGCAAGGAATCTTTGCTTGGGACGATACGCTAGTTCTATACGGTAGCCGTGGGTTACCGAATCCAGCACCCAGGCGTCTGATACTGACTTTTCCCAGACCTGAGAAAAGCTGAAGCCTGCTCCCTACCTCCAGCTCCTCTGAATGGTCATGCATCTTGTTTATGTTGAGTTGGGGTGGAGCTTTTTTGCTTTTGTCTGTCGAATCTGGGAACCTGTCTGCTGGGCCTATTGCAAAAAGAAAAACATCCTGCTGATTCCCTAGCTTGTCCATGGAACCTCCTAAATGCTACATACCACCCCCACCCCGGGGTTTGTACGTGGGGTTGCGAAAAAACCTTTTTTGCCCCCACTTGCTGTAGGTTCTTGTGTTTGGTTTTGTCGTTAGCATCTGCCAACACCGTGTCCAGACATACGCCAAACAATTTTAGGCCCTTATAGGGGGCTGCCACCAACAGGTTCTTGGCGGCGATGTCCCCCTGCCAGGACCTGAGCCACAACCTCCTTCTTGCGGAGACTAAGCTAGATAGTGCTTGTGCCGCCCAGCCCATGGCGTCCATGGTGGCATCCGCCAAGGCTTTTGCCAGGGAGATGCAGGACGAGATGACCTGGGCCCTCCTGTCTGAGATTTCTGGATCCTGTGCCTCCTGCATCCACGCTAGAAGCGCCCTCGCTACATAGGAAGATATGATATTAATCTTTAGCGAGGAGGCCGATAAATCTAATACCCTGCGTAGGGCTGCGCTGTCTATGGCCCTGTCTTTGGGGTCCCTGGGATAACAGTCCCCTTCTGTGGGGAAGACGGTTTGCCTGGCTAGGGATACTGCCACAGCATCTACTTTTGGGTTTTTAAACATTGGCTCCTTCTTCCTGGAGAAGGAGTATAAGGAGGCCTGTGTCTTGTTCATCCTTTGGGTGTTGTCAGGGTGCTTCCACTCCTGTATGACCAGTTTTTCAAAAACTTTGTCTATGGGCACTCCTGCCTCTTTCCCATGGAGGGAGGGAATGTAATGTAGTCTCTCTCCTCTTCCTCCTGCGAGTCAGAGGAGTCATCTTTTCCTGGTTTTTCTACCAATTGAAGGGTCTTAGCCACCTGTGCCAGGAATTTCTCTCTATAGGTGAAGGGAAACTGCCTATCCTTATCTCTCGGTTCAGACAAGGTTTCCTGGAGGTTTGTTCCCTCCATCTCACCCCACTCCTGCTCTGAGGCTGTTTAACAGGTCTTCCGCCTGCTCTCTGCGTTTCTTGGGCACGGCCTCAGAAATACTCTCCTCTGAAGAGTAAGAGGATTCCAGCAACCTAGCCCTGGCGCCCCCCTGTGGGCCCCTTGGTCTCCTGTTTCCCGCCTTGCGAGAGGCTTTTCCTGCCCTAGCTTTGGGTGCTTTAGGGGTGGGGGAGGGGTCTTTGTGAGGACTTTTACTTTGCAGGTCAGAGTTTATCGAGACTACAGAATTTTTCCCATTGTGGCAGCCAGCAAGGGCATGTCTACTTGCATGCTCTCCTGGGTTGCTGCCGCTTGTTACGCTCCGCTTCCTTGTGGCCCCTCCATCTCTGCCCGCGCGTATCACGCTGCTGCGGAGGGAATGCGCTGCGGTTGGAACGGCTCCCGCAGTGCGGTGCTGTTCCTAGGCGGGGGGAAGACTTGTATTAAACTACTTCGCTGGTGGAGTAATAGAGAGATGCCCCCACTGCTCCCCCATTCCCAGCCGGGCTTCCCGCGTTCACCCAAGAATCGGGGCTATTGCCACCCTGTATGCCCCGCCCGCTCGCTAGATGTTGCCCTGATCTTTTCCAGGCTGCGAGCTCCCTTCACTGATCATTTGTCTTTCTCTCATGTCCGGGGAGAAGAAAATTGTGATCCCGACGGCCTGAAGGCAGAAGACAGACTGAGGCAAGTCGGGGCTAGCTCTACACGCATGCGCAGTGAAGGCGTTTTTCTTCTTCTGCCTCCCAGCGGCCATCCGCAGAGCTATCCATGCGGAGGATTAGCCAGAGACAGAGGGAGAAAAGACAAGATTAACAATTGTTTGGCAAGAGCTAGGCTTTGTCCATAGCATAGCTGTGCTAAAAGTTAATCATCCCAGTGTGTAGCACAATCATACGTGGAGAAGCTTTTTACAGGTGTAATAAATCCTCTGCATTAAGCAGGAGATTGTGCGTAAGTGCTATGCACACCAGACAGTGATAGTAAGGGTTGCTAGCAGGGTTGCCTGCTCACTTAAGAGTATTACATGGTCATTCAAGGCAACTGATAGCAGGGAACTCTTTTCAGCTAACATAACTAAACTCTTCTCAGAAGGAAATGTCAGTTATTTCTAGTATCATTTCATTCGCTCTAGTCTTTATGTAAAGTCTTAGGCCAGTCCTGAAGCTACTCAGTAGTTTCTAAGCCCTATTGAAGTTAATAGTATTTACAAGGTCATAATCAGTGATGTGTGTATTGCATTTCCCCCTGCTCATAAGTAGAGCTGAAACTAATATTGATGGCTACCATTTGCATTTTTTATAGCCAGCCCTCCAGATAATCTTCATGACCAAAACATATTCCTCTCACTTGGGTATTCCAGTCTTGATTATTTCACTTATTTGGGTCAGTCATTTTGGGATTTCATTTACTTTCTTTTGGTAGTACAGTACTAGTATTGTGTAGGCCCAACAGCCAAAACAACCAACCAGAATAACCAAACTGAAATCAACTCTATCTAACAAAGCAGCAGTAAATGTCTGTACCTGCTTTAGCGCGCTCTACTCAAAGTGGGCACGTTCATTGAATATTATATTTACTTCATTTCAGCACTCATAAGTAGTTTTAGGACTGCACCTGTGTCCTGTTGAGGGCAGTCCTCAGATTATCTCCCACTGCAGCCTGTGGCTCAACTACTTGTGTGTGTAAAGATGATAATGATGGGGTAGGGATTCTCTCATCAGCTCAAATGCAGGAACGTACCTGTACATTTCAGTCTTCACCCTGCATGCAGCTATGCATGCATACTGTGGTTCCATTGATTGTAATGGGACCAGGCATGCATTAACCTGCAGGTCCCAGCACTTTGACAACAGTACCTTGTACTTCTTTTTGCTGCACAGGAAATACAACAGTAGCTCACTTCACCTTCTGTTCTACCCTTTTATCGTATTTCATGAAACTTTACTAGCACAAGGTCCATACCGTCACCCTTTCCAGGATTGATATTAATAATCATGGACCTGCGTTCACTGTGTTTTCTCCATTGCCAGCCGTAGAGGAAACACAGTGAACACGGCTTCTTCTTAATGAAGAAACAGCATTAAAGTTACTCCCCACAAGGCATACAAAAGGCAAGACTCATAAGAATATAAGAAGTGTCATACTGGGTCAGACTAATGGTCCATTGAGCTCAGCATCCTATCTCTGACAGTGGCCATTCTTGATTGCTTTGGAGAATTCCCAGAGATTTGCAACTCGATGACATATTTTATGCTCTTTCATTTATTATTATTTTTTAATTTGTACTTTCTGGAACACACAAATCTTCATACCACTAGAACACAGATACCATAGCCTGATTTACTCTTTTCTGCTGAAGACTTTTGCTTGTGCTATTAACTATTTATGTGATTTTTCTCTTGCTCAGGCAAGAGGGAGAAAGGGAAGATTAAATATTATTCCATTCATAAAATACTCTGAAAACCAGATGTTCAGATCACACCAAATTTGCCTTAAACATAATCACAGTCAGTGTGATATACAGCGGAATCCAACTCAGATGACTTGAATCTTTTTTTGATAATCTGAATTAATTTGTTTTCCAAAACCCTAGATCTATGGGGATGTATTGCTTCTTGCTCTGGATACGCTGAATCCTGAACACTGATAACTCAGATTTTTAAGGTGTAGATTATGCCTGCCCAGTTAAAAACATCAGGACTTTTGAGCGTATTAATGATTTTGGCAGCATGTGGTTAAAATACCTTGTCATATAAAATACAAAGTATATACCTTGTCAGAGCAAGTCATGTCAGGCAGGCTGAAAATGTACGTTAGGGAACATCAGTTCTCTCTATCATCAGACAGCCTCATGCCCAGACAGAGTTGAGTGAGAAATCCTGTCAGTTCTGACTCTGGGAGTCTCAAGCAGGCTGTAAGAGTTCCAGCCCACCCAAGACTCTCAGAACTGACAGGATCACACCCACACTCAACTCTGCCCTGCTGCTGGGGCAGATGGAGAAACCTAGTGCTAACTTAAGCAGACCGTAAGGAAATAGACTTGCAGATGGAGAAAACTGGTGCTCAGATTAAGCAGAATTTCTGACAAACGGAACTTTAAAAAAAAATATTTTTTTTTTACAAGGCCAGAGAAATTTGACTTTTAAGCAGACTCCACTGTACACATATGAACCATCCCTTGAGACCAATACTGATCTCAAGTTAGAATACAGGACACTAAGAATTTCTTGGAGTGGCCCACAACCTGCGCTATAAAACTACGGCTCTGCATGTGTACAAATTTAAGTACAATTTATAAACTTGCAGAGATGATGTGAATGAGATGTAGTGTATGATGAACACTGCCTTTTCTAACAGGATACTCTGCTGGTGTCTGCTTTGTTATAAACTGTTACCTTACTGGCTTTTCATTGAGTCAAGGAGGCAGTAGCCACGATTTTCTCAGGCCCTGAACCGGGAGATACTTTACTTGAAAGCAATGGGACTATGTTTGACAGCCATGACAATACTTGCAGAAGACTTTGCAGGATCCAAGCTTGAAAAGATATCGAATGCTGTTCTCTTGATAAACTAGCAGGGTTTATTTGTAAAACTGGTAGCGTCTTGCATCGCAAGATCAAACCTTTGCATCGGTCCAGAGGCGATTTTAAAAAATGTTCCGATATGACAGTGTAATGTGGTGCCCTTTCAATGAAATACAGAACAATATGAAATTATGTTAGTAACTCATCTCCAGTGAATCAGAAGAATCATGAATCATTTCAAAATGTCAAACATTTTTTCCACACATTAATCAATTGCAACAAAATTGAATGTAAAGGACGTCATTCCTGGAAAAGAAATGGCTTCACCTTGCCAGTGAATAAATCCTGAACTTTATTCTATGAGGCTGGTAGCAAACCTGAATCACAGACAGATTAGGAATTGCGCAAGCCTCAAATTCAGCCCTAGCAAACACATAAATAGGTTTTTAGAAACCAAAAAATATAGCAAGTGAAGTGATGGAGTGAAGTGGGAATTGTCTAGCTTGCATTAGCTGAGAAGCCTATAAACATTTTCTCATTCACCCTCTATAAACGTGAATGGCCAAAAAAAACCATGAAGTCATGTAACAAGCAACAGGTTTGTTAGTATCCTCGCAAGGATAAGGATGCCATTTGTCCCTATGCAGAGGAAGCCAGGACAAACCCCCTGAACCAAACCATTATTTATTCCCATCTCTCTGCACTGGGATGAAAATTACTCCTAAGTAAAATGCAAATTCTTGGGAAACACAAGGAAAAAAACCATCAGCCATAGCTGTCACAACTGTAGAGGCAGGGAGAGGCATCACTAATTCCACAGGTAGATCTGGATTAGCATCTGAGTGAGTGGTCCTAGGAAGGTTCAGCTTATTTGTAATTTTTTGTAATTTATTTAGGCACGGGCTCTCGCCATGGCCAACATATAACAGGGTTCAGTTTATGCTCAAAGCCACTTTTTTTTTCTGCTCAAGAGAAAGCAAGATACACTTTCTCCTGTCCTACCACTGGATGCAGCATTACAAAACATTACTAGTCCAGCACCAATTCTAATTGTCCATTAAAAGATGAATCCCAGATGAGTGGATTTTGCAAACTTATGTTGTTGCCAGATCTAGCAGAGTTGTGAGGCATGCTGTTCCTTAACCTCCATAGCATTAAACAGGAAAAGACAGACTCCATGGCTGAGATCCACAAACCACTTACCCCGGAATATCCCGACTGAAGCCCACAGCCCATGGTTCCAATTCTAAGCACACTTCCTCATGAGTAAGTCCTGTGGATTTCAATGGACGTTACTCATGAATAAATGTGCTTAAGACTGCAATGTTGTGAAGTATTAAGCCTACTAAAAGATAGGTTTATATAATTCATTTGTATTTTAGAAGTTAAAAATATTCAACAGAAGTCACAGTAACTGTACCTCAACAGGAATCTGGAGGGATTCCAATGACCAGCACTAGTCTAACAGATCTATTTACACAGTTTATTAGAAACCATACATACATTGGGGGAAAGGATGTTCTGTACCTAATCATTGCAGCTTGTCTGTCAAAGAACTGAGATTTCTTCATATTTAGCAATCATAGTGCAGGATGCATTACAAAACAATTTACTGACCGTAGTTCAAACTGAGTGGAAATTCTGATTGTGAACCAAGTACCTTATTACAAAGTTACTTATTATTATGTTTTCTTTTAACAACGGATTAGAAGGAAAAATAGAGAACTTCTGTCCCATAAAACGAGTCCTCTTGCATACAGCCCCCCACACCCAAGGCCTCACTCACTTCCACAGTACACAGGCATCAGTGTAGTTCTCTCAAACATCCTTTGAAATCAGTGGTTTTGCTGCCAAGACAGTCAGCTGCACATAATTAGCTATTCATTTTGCACCAAGCATAACTCAAGTCATACTAAAGAAAGAAGCACCTGTTATTCTCAGGAATATACAAATATTACCACAGTTTCCCTTGCTCATTACAAAACCCGTTAAGAAAGCTTACAGCACATTATTTACAAATATCTATCCAAATACATAAAAGAGTTGTTATAAACTTTTTTTTGTTTTGCTGGCACACTGTCAAACAGTATTTGTGGTCCCTTAAAGCTTCCGCAGCCCAGTCTTAAAAGCACGCTGCTGGCAGAAGCTCCATCCACTTCAACAGGGTATCAGCGGAATGCTTTAAGGATCAGGCTATTAGTCAGCTTATTTGGTTTGCTTTCCCCAGCAAAATCATAAAGGTTGCAGGTGTTCTGTGCACGAAGTCATAAATAGTCTTTGGATCCACATATCAGTAGAAAGGAGTTAATTCTTCTTGTGAAGAAACTTCATTTTATTCCCTGTAACAAATACAATTGTGAGCTGTCAGTCAATTGAAAATCCACAAGCAGTCCAGTGTTTCTTAGGTTGTTGTCTGGCAGGATACCATGTGTCCTGACAAGTTAGCACAGGCACAAGCACCACTAAAGAAAGTGGGAGTCATGCATGAGGTAACTGCTAGAGAGCATGGCATCCTGCAGAGGACTGCACTGTTAGGAAAGTCTTCGCATCATGTATACCTAAAATAATCACTATAGGATTCTCAACAGCCAAATCTTATAGTAACACTCCTCTCTCTAAGCTGGGTTAGGGTTATGTTTTCAAACAAGAACAAAGCAGTCTCAGCAATGACAAATCATCAATAGAATCCACTTTCCATGCTAAATGTAGATTTTCCTTGGTTTTCTTTTGAGACTTCCTAATAGTATAGCTACACAACTGAATTTATGCTTGCTTGAGTATCATGCTTTTTCCCTAAGCAGAGCGGTGCTACGTGACAAGCCCATGCAAGCACAGATGTGAAAGTTGCTTTTGTTTTTTTTCGTAGGGTGCTAACATTTTAATCTGAAGCAAGCCTCTCATGCCAAAACGCTAGCTGAGCTTTTCTTCCTTACAGAGAGCAATATTTTCACTTTTCTGTTAGAAACGGAGGGGAAGAAAAATACTTGTTTGGTTGAGATGCTGAACATCAATTTGGGTCCCTGATATCATGCACCCAGAACTGAGAGTTTTGGTACACCGTTTTCCAAATATATTTTGGGACCTGATCAAAAGCCTGCTAAATCAAAACAAGTCCTTCAGGCTTTGAATCAAAACCAGAATGCTTACCTACCTTGAAATATAAAGTGGAAAAGTGATGTGTAATTTCTAAGGTGTTTTTTTTTCTGTTGTAATTAGGGCTGAACAAGTACCTTTTTTTTTTTTCTTGTGAGAATTCTTGCGAGTTCAAGCACTGGGAACAATTTCCCAGTAACTGCCCAAGCCTGTGACTAATTCTTAGTGAGAAATGGCAGTCATTTTTGTACATATGCAAAACAGTCTGGTGGCCACTTTGCAAACGCACAATTTTTTTAAAAAAAGTTTTATATCTCACCAAGACTTTTGTGAGCTATTGTTGGGCATTCCAAGGTTCTTGGTTTGTCCAAAGATGAACTAAAATCCCTAACTGGGATTTTGATGAGGTTTCTCACTTTTGTGAGAGCTCATTTCAACCCTAATTGTAATTATTATGACTACAACAGGGATACATTCAAAAAGTTGAGAAGTCACAGGTACATGTGCTTAATTAAGGCCACTTTCAGACACCCCACCCACCCACCCCCCCGGTGCATATTTGGGCTGCGGGGGGGGGAATGCACAACCCGAATATGCGCAGGGATTGGCTGGTCTGAAAGGCCCCCCCGCATGGCTTTGCTGGCAGAGACGCGCAGGGATGCAGAGCAGGATGCAGACCAGCCCAAGCAATGTCTGAAAGTGGCCTTAGTTACAGAGGCAAATGAGACCCTGAATGAACAGCAGTAGAGGGAACATCGGTGAGTAGTCTGTGGATGAGGAGTCAGCAAAGCCTGACAGAAGAAGTAGGTTTTCAAGAGGGATTTGAAGGTTAGGAGGGATGGAACAGAATGAATGTATTCAGGCAGGGAGCGCTACGCATGCAGGGGAAGGTTGGGGGAGGGGGGAGATGGGAGAAGTCAGTTTAGGGAATGGGAGACTCGGGGGCAGGTGAGGGGGTGGTGGCAGAGGAGGAGTGAAGTTCCCGGGTGCATCTTCACACTTCTATTGAACATATGAAGAGACTCATTTCAAATGTTACGCTTGCTATGTAAGAGCTATGTGAGCATTTTGATCCTGGAAATGCTCACAGAGAAGTAGCTTTACTCTCATGAACAGCCCCATTGACTTTTCAGTCTTTTAAGAATGTTCAACCTTCGACATCAGGTTTTAAAGGTACACAATTATTTGTAGATGCAGGCCCTCTATTAGTCACAATAATTTAATCGTTTTTCTAGTATTTAGCATCATGGGATGCCTTCAGATGGACACCTGCTCTGCTCCGCCCCACCCCTGGGTGGCCCATCTGTGTAGAGGCCAGCCACCCTGCGGTGAGGCCGCGCAGGAGCAGGCACTGCCTGCTCTGGGCCATCTCTGCTCATGGTGCTCTGGAATATCCCAGAGCACCGCAAGCAAAGTGGATCATCTGAACCCAGAGCACCGGCCAGGGGCGGAGCAGTGGTCCGTCTAAAGGACAGACGGCCACCACAGCTCTCCTCCCGGACCCAGGTTGCCTTGGCAACGGTCACAGAGCTGTAGGCGGCAGCCTAGAGTGGCTGCCAATCTGCCCGCAGCACTATGGCGAGGGGCAGGGGCACAAGCAAACTGTGAGCGGCGACAGACTCCATTTAAATTTGTGCCGGCAAAGCAGACCCAGGGGTGCCCCTCCCTCAGAGCGCACCTGGGGGGTGGCCACCCCCAGGTCTGTCTAAAAGCACCCATGGTTTTTAAATATTTTAAGCATTCATAGACCACACTTTCAAAAGGGATCTCAATCCAAGCTCCATCTCTGCACAGTTTTGTACAAAATTCTTTTGTAAGTGCAGTATTTGCTCATTATTACTTGAGCACAGGAAGTGTCAGACTTTGCATAAGCAAATCTTTCCTTGCACTCAAGTTACCCAAGCAAATGGAATTTTGTGCACATCAGGCCTATCCCTTTGCGAGCACAATGTACAAAATGAGCATCATTTTATAAAAGTGCATCCTCCACTCAACATAAATTTATGATTTTATTATGGAATGAGAGAGGAAATACTTTTGCATGTTATGCTTAGGAACTCAATACTGCAATGGTCAAATGAATTCCAAGATGATAAAATTTCTCTTTTAGATATTTATATGGATAGAGAGAATATCCAGGGTTACAACAGTGAACAGGAAAATCAAAGCATGGTTTTGAAAGGGAAACAAAACCTCAAGCTATAGGGCATAAACCACGCTCATACTAGTAGGAGTTAGGAATCAGGGGGAAGCATTGGCCACATTCACTCATACAGCTAAGTCAGTTTAATAAGTCCTTAACTCACTTGTACCGTGGTATCATTCACATGTCAAGTGACGGTACTAAGGTGTAGGAGTATTTGCTCTGGAAAAATCAGGAGCAGATACTCCCCTTCACTTTCTAAAGCAAAGTGAACCCTTTCCGTGTTTGGTTGGCAAACATGGTATACTGATCATTCCCACACTGCAGCGAGAAGCATTTCTCCTGCCAAGAGCACTATAAAATGTGTCACAGAATTCTTAGCATACAAGGCATGAAGGGAGAGGTGTTGTCATGTGCACTTTTGTGACATGGCCACTGGGAGCAGAAGACAGCTGTATTAAATCAGTTTAGGTGTGCAGTGTGAATGATACCAGAGTTACTAAAACCTGAATAATTGCTTTGGCTTTGATAAATCAGTTTAATTTTGCACATATGAGCGTAGCCATTGTCACAGACAAGGTATTGGACTAAATAGATCATTGGTTTGACTCACCATGTTTTTAAAGAATTTATAATGTTCCATTAAGGAACAAGATGCATTCACAACAGAAAATATCTCAGCACTGTCTTGAGAAGATTTTTGTTTAGTAATCCTTGATAATAATCAACTAATCTGCCTCTACTCTGCCTACAACATGTTATAATGCATATAATGAGCCTGACGTGCCCCATTAACTTTATGAAAGTTAGTTCCTACAATGTAGATTCTTGGCCACCACTATTTCAAGTCCCGAATCTAGCCTTAGTGTTAAAACATGCAGAATTTCTTTCTAAGATTTCCCTTACCAAGACCTCGTAGAAATTTGTTGACTCCACTCTGTTCAGTGTCTGGAAGCTCTTCCAAATATTGCTCAACCCTCTGTTCAAAGAGACCTGTGTGAAGGAGATAAAAGATCACTGTTCATCTTTCCAACAAAAAAGGAATGGGGAGATGTTATGCAAGGGTGAACAAGAACTATGTTAGCCACAGTCAAGGAGCAGACTTTCTAACCAGTCTTTTCAATATTGCCTTCAGGACTTTGCTCCAGAACCCCTTATGAACTCCCAGCCTTTGTAAAGCTTGACATCCTTTCATTGCATGGTCTTCATTCATCCCAATCACCAGCTTTTTCCCTTTACAATCTCATTTTATTTGCAGTCATTTATCCTTCAGAAACTTGAAAGTGCAGTTTAGCAAGTTACCACTCATCTTAGTAGCAATGGTGATCTCAAATGTTAAAAAATGGGTGTTTTCAAACGAGCACGGCAAGGGGGGGAGGGGGGGCACGGGGGACGGGGTCTGTGGCTGCTGCGTAGTTCTGCCAGTAGCGGCCAGAGTTTGTGGGGAGTGATTCAAATGGACGGCTCCCTGCGTGGCTGCCTCGGCCACAGAAGTGTTCACCGTATATTTGGCTCGCCCCAGACAGAGCACTCCAGATTTCCTGGCATGGTTCCATGCGTGGCCATGAGTGGATGCCCCATGGCTCACGAGAGCGCACATCTGGCCGCTCCACCTTCAGACAGGTTGTCAGATCTGTGGCTCCTGGGTGGCCACTGTGTAAAAACACCCGATCTTGAGTGTCTCCCCTTTGCTGCCCTGAAAAATTGTGCAAATGGATTAAAATTATGAGATTTTTAAAAATAGTAAGATTTGATTTTTATTTGATTTTTGTCTTTTAGTTTCTGTATCTTTAAGATATACTGCAGTCAAATATTTCAAGCCTTTCTCCATAACCACACGGGTTCAAATTTACTTTTAAAGTGAAACCAAATCTCCCAATTTCAGCAGCCATGGCTTAGGTGCAAGATTCATGAGAAAATCAGAAAAGATACAAAAACTCATGCTACAGGATTAAAGCCTACCTCTAGCTATTAGAGCAAAGGTTTTGCAACTGTAGGAGAGGCCACAGAGCTGAAGTCACTGCCCAGTAAATACTGTATGCCTTTTACCATTCTTTGTTGCTGCTCTGGGGTCATGAAATTTATTTAAGTCTCAAAATGGGGTCACACACATGTGACATTTTGGGAATCACTGTATTAGGATGAGACCTGCAGGGGGAAGACTATTCCAAAACTGCCAACCATGGAGGTCTTGCACCTTTTTGAATTACCAGATGTTGGCTACTGTGGGGATACCGGACTAGATAAATCACGGGCCTGATCCTGCATAGCAAATCTAATGATATTGAAATTAAGTGATATGCTACCATGCCTGGCCACTCAGGAGCCACTCATCCGATTGCCCATCAGAAGGTGGGGTGGGGAAATGTACACTCCCGTGGCCCATGCAAACCCCACTTGCAGCCACTCATGGCCCACAGCCAAGAAATCTGGAGTGGCCTGTGCGGGGCAAGCCAAAGAAGTGCATGACAACGGGTGCCCACACATCCCCGGCCCATACGAATTGGGGCAGCCACCTGCACCAGCAGAGAGGTCCCCTGCTCAGAGGCACTGTAGGTGTGAGACACGGCCTTTTGCAAGTTACAGGAATTCTGGCTGTGAGCACTGAGGAGCCTGGTTCCCCAGTGCTCACATCCAGGACATGTCAATTTCAAAGGCCAGCCCAGCGCACTTCCCCCTCCCCCATGGTCCAAGGCAGGGGGAGTCTGAAGCGGCTGCTGCGGTAGCCAGTTGGGAGCTGCCCGTCAGAATCTCTCTCCACGTACTTCACCTGAATAGCTGCCTCTGCAGCTGGGTCACGCAGTGGCCACAAACACCTCCCCACCCCCCAAGCCTTGCTCGTTTTAAAAACACCCGAAGTTCTTATGGGAATTAGCAACTCTGCCTTAGATACCGAGCTGAAGATTCACACAGCTCTTCCAGCCTTTGCTTTAGTTGAGAAATAAGCTAGTTACATTTTTCCTTCAACCCAAGACTCTTACTATTCACAAACTTTGTACAATATTCTTAGCAAGAGTAACATTTTTAAATAAAACTCATGAATGTTTCTAGTATACACTCAGTTCCTTCCTGGGTTCAAAGAAATATTTATGTATACAACACAAAAGATACTTATATGCTAATACTGATGGATGGATCAACAAGAAATCATGTGCCAGAACCCCCCACCCCCCCGGACACACAAATTAAATAGGGCCTTTACAAAGATCTTTGTACCGCTGGGGCCCTTAGGCTGCAAGAGCTGGAATCTTTTTTTTCTTTACTATGTCCTGGGCACATTCTTAGCATTATTCAAAAAATTATAACTACAGGCAAAAACAGACATAACGCGAACTCCACTAACATTTCTTATGCATGTTGCAGGGCTATATTGGTGCCCTATGCAGGCCTGCAACGTGCATAAAAAACGTTAAAGCGCTGTTAAAAGTGGATTTAACATTATGTCTGTTTTCACCCTACATTAATCAGTATGTGGCTCTGACTGACCAATGTTTAGCAGAGATTTGCTTGGTTATAAATATATCTATCTTTGTGCTGACTTGCTAATTGCAGTAAGAACAATCTAACAGCCGCAGCAGCCAGTTTAACACCCCCAGAAAGTTATCTTGGAAAGATAATTAAAACAAGAACTAGAAATTTAGGAACTCCAAAGGCTATTGAGCCCATCTCACATTTCAATTTCCTGCTCTTTGTGCTTGGCTTGAAACAGTAATTCAATTTACTGCTATAAATACCATGTAACATTTTATTTCCTCTAAAGAAAGCCTATATAAGAGTGCTTTGAAGAACACAAAGATTTCTTAGGCGGCCTCCAAGACTAACAGTTTTGTATACCTAGGATCAACCCTTAAAACAACCAAAAGATCATTAAGCTTAAGACATTGGTTCTCAAACTTTTTGTTTACATGACCCCATTTTGAGACTTAAAATCTAATCCCCTTACCACAGACAGCAACTAAGTCCTGCCAAGTAGATCAGATATCCATCAGAATCATGACCCCATCCACATATAGATCACTTGGGGGCTGACCCAGAGTTTGGGAATCTCAAGCTTAGAATATCTAGTCAGTAAGTTTCTAGTCACTACAAACATACGAAAACGCTCTAAAATGTGAAGCCTAAAGACTCAAAAACAAAAACTAATAAGAAATCAACATATATTTATTTTAAAATCTCATGGTTTAAGCCAATCACATGATTATGACTGCACCAACTCATGATATTTGAATGGTTGGACTCGGGGATACTGGTTCACTGGCGTAGCTATTGGGTCACGGGTTGTGGTTGAGCCTGGGCCGGTATGCTGCCGGAATTTAACGAGTCCACCAGGGCCAGCTCCTCTCCTGCCTCGGCTTGGTGGCGGCTTGGGACTCCTCGCTCAGAGTTGGAGCCTTTAACTCTGAGCTACAAGTACAAGCCGTCGCCAAGATGAGCCAGGAGAGAGGAGCAGGGAGAGCACAGCCCTCGCCTCTGTCTGGCTCCACTGCCCGGGGAGCTCTGTGGCTGACTCCGCGGCCGACGCTTGGGAAGGACATTGCCTGGACATGGAGTCGCTCCTCGAACAGCTGCGCTTGCAGAGGGCACGCTCAACCAACAGGGGTGCATACCCCTGCCCCACCCCCTCTCCATGCACCGAGTGAATGGCTTCCCCCACATCCCCCACCAGCATATCCCCCCCCTACACCCTCCTGCACCCATCCTCTCCCCCTGCAGCCCCCAGCCCCTTCCACCTAACCCCACCCGCAAGCTCATCGCCCCCTGCCCCAGCCAATCCACCTTCACCCCAGCCCTACTCATATACAAGCCCCCACCTCATCTCCCCC
>QEPC01006666.1:1193489-1246263 GCA_003113815.1 Sphenodon punctatus | reverse complement strand
CCTGCACCCTTCACTCCAAATCCCCCAGCGCCTCCCACCCATCTGCATCCCCACCCTGCACTCCCAGTCCCCCCACCCTGCACTCCCAGCCCCTTCCACTTGCACCCCCACTCCAACTCCCCAGCTCCTCCCACTCTTCTGCACCCCCACTCCAACTCCCCTAGCCCCTCCCACCCACCTGCACCCCACACGCCGACTACCACTAACCAACACTCTTGCACCCCCAACTTCTCACTTCAACAACCACCCAACCCAAGCAAGCCCTCCTGTACCCCCCCTTCTGCATTTTCACTTCACTAATAAGCCAAGGGGACACACACCGAGATCACTGGAGACATCCTACCCCACGTTTATTTCTACCCCCAGCATCCCTGCTCCCTGGCTGGAAAGCTACAATTATTCCCCTCACCACTTTTACTGGGATTTTCTTTTTGGAGGAGCCTGACTGGGGAGGCAGCAAGAGGAGGCGAAGGGACTGCGAGGACTCAGAGCAGTGGCTTCAGCACAGCCAGAAACAAGGTAGAGGTTGATACTAGGAACCGCCCCCTCCTTTCCTCCCAGCAAGTTAATTTCAGGTCTGGAATTTCTAATTATTCTATAGTACGCTGTGGTTTGTTTTTGATTATTTATTTTACTTCTGAATCAGCTGGGGGGAGCATAATTGTGGGCTGAGCCCGGGCCCTCCCCAGCCTTTCTATGCCCCTGAACTGGTTAATGGGATCTGAAATAGCTCAATGTTTGGCACTGGCAGCAGCATAGGATTTGTCCCATAAATCCTGATCATACAATAATAAATACGGTACAGACACCTGTGTCCACACACAGCTGTGCATAAGCCATAACACTACACCAAACACAGCTCTTTGGGGACCAGAGACACTGCACTGTAGTGCAGTGGCAAAGCCAGTATAACAAATAGGGCTGACACCTTTCGCAACTTGCTCCTGAGACTCCCATAGGTCAAAATGGGAGTCTCAGGGTCAAATTGTGAAAGGTGGTAACCCTAACAACAAAGTCCAGGATTATTGTCTTCACCCCTTCTGCCATGCTGTCCCCTATGCCTAGAGCTCACTCCCTGGGCATATACACTCTTACTCCCTCTCCCCTGACCTTCCAATCTCTCCTAAAACCCCACCTCTCCACTAGGCTTTCCCCACTGCCTCACCCCCATAATATAATTGCTCATTTACATTTCTCCTTATACAGTATTATCTTTCAGGATCCCCCTATTCCCCTTGTAACACTAATTAAGTGCACCTGCGTGACCTACAACTTCATAACTTTTTGACTGCATCCTTGCCACTCCCTATGTTCTCCTCTGTCATCATCGCTCCCCTGTCCATCCTAGACCATAAGCCCCTCTGGTCAGGGATCTGTCTCTAATCATATCTGTTCAGCAACAGGCAAATTGCTGGCACAATATAAATTAATAATAATCTGAACAGTGGACTTTTTTTTTCCTTTTTTTTTTTACACCAGTGACACCATTTTGAGACTTAAACATAATCCTGCAACCCCAGACACTAAGAACGCCATGAAAAGTATATCTACTATCAATCAGGATTATGAAGACCCCATCTGCAGATGATGTGATCCCATGTGGGGTGCTGGCCCCCAGTGTGAGAACCTCGGCCGAACGGGAGAGAAATAAGGCACCTGTAGCCCCCGCCCTCAAGGCTATTTTTAAAACCCTACCATTTGGTGGATTTCAAATGTAACTCCTTCTCTTCAGAAGCATTTGTATGAGCCAGCTCCACTCCCCTGTCCTGAGACCTCCTTGCACCATTACTCAGTTTCAATTGTACTCTTCATTCCCCCCCCCCCCCGGAGAAAAGGATGCTACCCCGTCTCCTTGCCCAGAACTGGACTTCCCAAGTGTCTCCCACCCCTTTTCATCCCAACACTAATGTCCACCTCTCAATCCTGGCTGCTTAGCCCGCAAACTGCATACCTTTGGGAGCTTCCGGCTAGCTAGGCTTACAGTTATTTCCCCTGTTCCCCACAGGGCTTGCAGGCTTGTCCGGAAGAGTGGAAGCCTTAGGCTGCCTGCGTGCCCCCATGTCACCCTTCCGACGTTCTCCCAGTGCTCTCTGGGCAGGAAGGAGGAGCAAGGCTAAACAGGCAGCAGCAGCGCTCCAGGAGCTACCAGCAGATGGCACTGTTGTGCAACGTTAAGTTTGCTGCAGAGAAGCCTAGCTGGGATCTTCCGGCTCTTCAGTGCTCTTGCTTCCAGACCCTCGTCAGCCTGAACTGGGAGCTTCAGGTCTGACTCTGAGGAAGTGATTCATTGTGTCTGGGTGCCGATAGAAACTTGCACAAAGGGAGTAGAGGCTTGCAAGAGCCAGCTGTAACTTGCGTGTATTAAATTCTTAACTTTTCTACATTGTTCAGACTACTTTAAGATTTTATCCCTACAACTCAGAAGTCTCATTATTCACACAAGGGGAAATGTCTACCAGGGTTTACAGAATCAGCTTTTTTCTTTTTAATCAGGCTTCACTCTCCTGTTAATGTGTTGATATTTATTTTAGCAACTAATACCACATTTGCAGCTGATGCTCAGGCTCATTGGTCTGACTCAGTATGGCACTTCTTATGTTCTTGTGTAGTCAGGAGTGGGTGCTGCATGGGACGGTCATGGGAGCGTGCACCCATGCACACCATCTTCACATGGGTGTTCAGATGGGTAGTTGATAGCTGGACATGAGTGGATGCGTCTTGTTTAAAAATAGCCTCTGTTTCACTCTAGGAAGCAGTCAGTTATATCATTTGTCCCAGATGTGAAGTGTTACCACTGGCTTCAGACACCTTTGTTGACATGTCAATGTTCATGTCATGTCAGACACCTCTGTAAAAATGTGCATGTTTCTTCCCCCCCCCCCAGAAGACCCAAAAAAGGAGTCCTGTATGTCTGGAAATACCTTTAGCCTGCAAACTACAGCACTAGTATTTAGTGGGGCTGAAACTAATATTTTGACTGCAATCCACAAACCATTTATTCTGGAGTAAGCTGTTCGTGGATTGCGGTCACAGTGTGAACACTGAATTGGATGGCTTTGTATCTATTTTGACAAATTGCACACAAAGCGATATTCACTTCCTGCTTCTTTTGCAGTCCTGAGTATGCATTTCAGTATCCGTGTGCTTGGTATTTCAATTTCTTCAGTCATTTCAGTATTTTTATGTTCAGTATTTTGGTATTTATTCACTACTTCATCCACTAAGGCAGTACTAGTTAATGCTAAATACTTATTTATTTTAAAAACTTTATACCCCGCCCCTCCTGCAAAAGCAGCTCGGGGCGGCTTACAAATGATAAAACATAAATATAATACCATATAAAAATACAAATATCTTAAAACTATACAGTCAAACATCAAAAAAGATATTAAAAACAAAGTATAAAAAGCATCCAAACCCTTGGTCTCCCTTGCCAAAGGCTTGACAGAGCAGCCAGATCTTGTAATGTCGTCTGAAAGAGGAGAGGTCCGGGGCCGCCTGGGCCTCTGCTGGGAGGGAGTTCCACAGCTACCTAAATAGTACCACCTAAATGAACCCCGGTAATGAATACCAAAATACTGAATGTGCAATACCAAAGTAACCAAAATACTAAAGCAAAGATATCAAAGAAACAAAGATATGAATTTTACAACAGTAACAAAGACCAATTCATTCTCAGGAATGAATATGCAAATTATCTTCCCAAATATGAAACTACTAGTATTTTTCACACCCCAAAATATAGCTGCAATTGCAAGAATGAGGAATCAAATGGGCCAAAGGAACAATAAGTAGCTATGCTGATGGGACTTCGCAAAGCTCGTTAGAAATTAAGCTTCATCAGTACAAGTCTCCAAAATAAAATGCTGCTCACAGGAAATTGTGCAATTATTTTTTAAAAAGGATTGTGGAATTCCAAGCTTCACTTTACTGGTTGAGTCTCATTTGGGGGCTTAAAGAGCCCTAGGCGATCGGCTAAACTCCTTAGGCTTGGCAGCTTCCTCACTGGAGGGAGGGGGGGAGGACTGTGGTGTCCCCCAATGCAGCACTAAAATAGGACATTGTCTTGTAGTCAGAGTTGTAAGAGTTAATAAACATACAGTGTAGACCCCCTCTCCTTCATTTCTCATGTAAAGAACAATGTTGACATCTGAATTATCATCATCAGGAAGTATATATGTTAATACCCAATGGGGCTGTTTATACCTCTCAGAACTATTGTTGCAGGCTCTCTGCTCGTACATATAAGAATTTTTGTATAGTTTTACTCACATTGTGGTGGTTTTCAGTAACCGTAACAAGCAAAGGCTTTTTAAAGAAGCAGGTAAAGTCTGAGATTATTCTGGAGAATTAGAGTTGCCTCAGAGAAGTGCTGATCTGGCATACCAGTGCGCACCAGCCATTTTTGATGCACGGTCAACACTATGTAGAAAATAAATGTACGAATCCCTAAAAGGAATCTGTATTGGAGTGAAGAGAATCACAAGCCTTACCTTTTGCCCTGGATTTTCTCAGCTCTCTGTCTTGAATAAACCCAGCAAACATTTGGGATTCCATAAAGACCTCCAGAAAGCGACGGATGCTCTTGGAAGCAACAGATTTGCGGAAAGCCTCCCTTTGAAAGACACGCTCTCCTTTTTCATTCTGAGTTAGGAAAAGGGAATAGTGTCCAACTGTCTCCACAAAGAAACGGATGAAAACTTCTGATACTAATCCATTCGGGGTGTTGCACTCTGCAGAAGAAGGAGATAATGATTGCTAATCAGATGAAGAGCAGCTGCAACTAAGGGGCATTACAATGTAATGTGTTCCATCTAGCATTCTTCACAAAGAAGCTCTCTATAAGTCCCACTGACTAAGATTTCATGTCTGTGGTACTTAATATATTTCCTATCACTATAGTGGCTGTTTTTACACGGACGCCTGCCCCTCCCCCCACCCCCAGGTGTTTGGGCGGGTGGCAGAGGGGAGGGGGCGTCTGTGTATACGGTCGGCAGTGGGGGGGGGGGATGGGTGTATGCTTGGCGTTCACCCGTGTGAACACCAAGCAGGATGGGTGCGGGTGCATGTGTGCTCCCACATAACACCCACCTCCACCCACAGAGTCCTCTGGAAAACTGGAGGCAGCTCCATGGGTGTAGGTGGGTGGAGATGATTGTAGGTGCGTGGGTGTCCGTGTAAACGGACACCCCCCTACCGCAGACAAACACCCATCCCCAACACACTTCCATCTGTGTAAAAACGGCCAGTATGTGAACACATCACAGTGGCCCCAATTCTCAAAGCACTGAACTGGCATAAGCAGAGCTCATTGAGGATCTGGATGACCCTTTTAAGGCATTCATCCTCACAACACCCCACAGTAGCAGGGAAGTACTATAACCCCCATTTATCAGATGGAGGAAAAGAGGCACAGGGAGAATAAGTAATTTGCCCCAAATTATACAGAAAAACTGTGGCAGAGCAGGCCAACTGAATCTAGGCCTCCGTAAACCTAACAACTCAACCACTAGCTCACCCTTCCTCCTGTCTTCAATTATGGGGGGGAACCTTGCCTAAAACACATTAAATCCCCAGTACTCTTTCCCCATCTCTCCAAAAGGCTATTTGGGTAGGATGGGAAAACCATTATTACACCTAGTTAAATATATTTTATTCACTTAACTAAGAAGTTAATGTAGTTTATCAGATAAGGAATTTGACTTGGACATTGGAGACCAGAGTTCAAATCCTGTCTTAGTCATGAACTTGCTGGATAGTGCTGACCAAGTCACTGTCTCTCAGCCTTTGTTCCGCATCTGTAAAATGGGAATAGTAATGACCTACCTCACAGGGTTGTTAGGAAGGTGAATTTGATAAGATTGTAAAGCACTTTGAACACTGAAAGTGGTATATAAATAATAAAGGAAGAAGTCTTTCATACCCCACAAACACAACACCTTTTACAGGGCAAATCCCTATGATACACCCTAGAATATGCAGAGTTGCAAACTAATCTATAAGACCTTAACCTGAACTTTGTATCTTTCTTTCTGAAGTTTGGCATTCCCATGATAGTTAGCATGCTTCTACATGTACTGTGCGTAATAAAAGTTTACCAAGTTTTGGGGCCCAATTCTGAAAAATCCCTGTGCCCATGCAGAACAATGTGTAGGGTAGGTAATCCTACTAAGGCATTGGGAGAACCCACAGCGTCTGCTGGTCCCCATAGGCATAAGTCTTTGCAGGATTATGACCCTCCATCTTTAAGAACTTAGGTATTGAATGCAACTCTGATTCTTGTATCATTGCTGAACACTGTAGTTTTAGATGCTTAAAAAGAGATACGTAAAATCAATATAAAATTGGATAGATTTAGGCATATTACATTTTTCATGAAAAACTTTGAGAGAAAAAGGTTAAAAGTACCAAGGGGGGGCATGTATTGTGGTATGTACAAAGTATTTTAAATAGGTAGTCAACAGGGTATTCCAGTGTTTTGAAAAATGCATTATGTGCCATAAAATATAAACGCCCATTCCCTGCGCATACTCTGAGATATTCAGCCCGTTCCCCAACACACTACACTGGTACAAGACGTTCTGGAGAGAATGGGGCTTGAGCTGTCAAGCCGTTTGAAGATTGCAGCCATAATGTGATGTTGCAAAATGTAGCCCAGGTGGGTGGGGGAGCACTTACGAGTGTTCTGAAACACTATCCACCCTTCTTTCTCCTGATCCCAAGGCTGCTGCATTTTGCCTCTCACATGGACATACAGTGATTGTGCTCTAAACAGGAATTCTCCCAGATTGCCTTACCTTCATCAGAATCACTATCTGAATCCTGATTTATCAATTCATTCTTTCTCTCTAGAGCCTGCTCCAGAGCAGCTTGCAATTTCCTAGGCAGCAGTGAGTCTTCATCATCCATCTAAAAGGGGAAAAAAATATACTCTTAAGACTTTGTCCTTTTGCATACAATACTCATTCCCAGTCAATACTTTTTTATGGGTTTAGGGTTTAGAAAGTCTGTGTTTATTACTTTAATGTCTGTGCTGCAGCCTTCTCAGCAATAAAGTAATGCAATCATTTATGCCAAAATTTTACAATGTCATTTTGTAAGGTTTTTAACGAGAACGGATGTCTGGAAGGCAACATGGCTGATAAAAGAAAAAAACATAGAGGCCTGAGTTCAATAAAAGACTTAAGCACATATATGGCTTTAAACATTGAAGTTCTGACAATTTGAAGGAATACAACTTCTTTCCCAGGAGAAACATTTAAAAAGGAATTTCTAATCTCTAGCTCATTGGACAGTTCCAATCAGAATTTCTCAGGTGAAGCCTTCAACTTCATCAGGGTTTTTGTTTTTATAATAGGCTAACAAGTTGTTTTGTCCCTTTCGTGTATTTCTAAGTCCAGATCACAGGCTGTACCGTACCTGTCTGATGAATCGATCGGCTCCTAGGTTCACCATCAAAGCCTAAAGAAAATGAAAATACAGAAGAGATTTTCAATTGCATCTCGAGACATTCTGCTGCTACCTTACTTTACAGAGCGGGGGAATCTAAACAGAAGGTAGCCTGAACAGAAGTCAGAGTGGGAATTTAACTTCTGCTGCCAGCCTTAGCTTCAGAACAATTTGCTACATGCCATCTATGTGAGGAATGCTGAACAAAACAGGAGCACAAAGATGCTGCCCCTGTAATGCTTACAGCAGAAGTGGAGAACCTTTGCAGGCCACATAGGAGTTGGGGGCAGGCGGGGGGTAAATAAAGAGTGGACAAGGGGGGCGGGGAGCAGAGGAGAATCCATCCCCTGTCCTTGACTGCATGCCTTCATCTCTGCTCCTTTCCCTTGAGCTTTTTCTTTCAGTGCTGGAGGCTAAGGACTACGTCCATGGGCCAAATCCAGAAATGCAGTGTGGCCAAATAAAAAAACAGCCATAGGTCACAGGTTCTCCACTCCTGGCTTACAGCCGGAGTTAGAGCATTTCAGAGAGATGCAGATGGTGGTCAGATTTCAAAGTGGTTTGCAGTCTTATTTTGGTGGATTTTCACAAATTGAGGATAGGAGACCTTTGTTTCAGGAAGGGTTTTTAACAACAATAGACCATTTCTCACCTACTAATGTTTATTCTCCTAACCAAGGGCATATTCATCCCAGTGAGTGTTTCTATGGGGGGTGGGTCAAAGGTGGTCCATGGTAGTACCCCCAAAGGGGTGTATTTAGACATAATGCTGTTCAGTGTTCTGAAATACAGTGTCCTACCGTTACAGTGTTTAGACAGACCGTCAACACAGTGTTCACCCCAAACACTGGAAGTGAATGCTGCCAGGTCTGGACAGTTTAATCAGTGTTTGGGGTGAACACTGTAACAGTNGTTTGGGGTGAACACTGTGTTGACGGTCTGTCTAAACACTGTAACAGTAGGACACTGTGTTTCAGAACACCGAACAGCGTTATGTCTAAAGACACCCTTTGTCATCCTGAGGCAAAGCAGTTTGATCAAACATTCAACCTGCTCTGTGGGTTTGCTGCCACTCTATGGACTCTGACCACCAGAGGGAGCCCATCAGGTGGCAGCATAAAGAGGGAGAGCAGCCTTCTCAGCAGCATTCCTGAGCCCAGGCCCCCTTATCCTCTCCCCACGCAAGAGAAACTGACACAGCCCAGGAGCCCCATGAGTGAAATGGACAGCGCCTGGGAGCTCCAGCTGAAACTGAGAAGCACAAAGAGAACCTAGGCACATCTGACTAATCTTGGAGAAAGGAACTAAAAACACCTCAAAAGTTTCCATATCTCTATGGTAACCCATCTGACCAAAGTCTAGTAGCAGAATGGTGTTAATGATTAGATATTGAATTTGTATCGTGTTTTTGGTTGCTCCTGAGGAGATCCCTGGATATGTTTTGGGCAGCAAGTTCCCACAAACCCGTGTTCACTCCAGACTTACTCCCAGGTTTGGGTGAACGAACATCATATTTGCCCCCAGGTTGGGTGGCTGGAACAGTGAAGACTGTTACGTGTAGAGACACCCAGTGACCAACGTGTGGGTAATGTATCCCCCTAACACCTTAGAGAAGCAGCTACTCTATCAGATTTTTGATACCAATCACGCCCCTCAGGATAAAAGGAGCAGGTGCCACTCCCAGTTCTCCAGCCAATAAACCTCTGAAGCTTATGCCATAACTAGAAACCATCCATCCCTCGAAAACAGACTGGGTACAGGACTATTAAAGCTTTGTATAAAAGAATAGGTTCCATTTATTACAGGATTCTCTCATAAGACTTTTATTACCCTACCTCTTCCACGGGCAGCTCTTTGAGCTTGGGCAGCGAGCTGGAAAGTAATCCCACCAGGAACGGAGTAGGACAACAGACAATGTCAATCATGGAAGAGGGGAGCACAGGAATGAAGGTGTGTTGCCACGAGAAGGGGTACAGCAGAGCCACCACGGCATGAGAACAGCTTGAAAGGGTACTGAGGAAAAGAAGATGATCCTCATTAGCCACAACTTTTTCTTCATGCAGAACAACAGCCTACCCACTGCTAATCTAGAATCAGTGAGAGAATAAAGGAGAACCCTCTTGAAAGCTTCCCCCAACAAACTATGCTCACACCTCTCAGTTCTTAATATCTGGACTTTATCTGCGATTCCCCTTCTGTACTAAACTGCATAACAGCTTGCTTTATGCCCTTTCTCCCACATTCTCCCCTGCCTGCATTTCTCATTCAGTTCATAGTTAATGTTGAAACATCAGCCTGTGATCAAATAGGGCCCCCAGCTTGGAATGGGTAGTGGAGCCCTGCTCAGGCCAGAAATTTGAGGCCAAATGTGACTGGATTGGGTGAGTTCCAACACAAGCCCAGTGGGGTTCAGGTGGTCCCATGCTCCCATAGAGTGCTGTGACAAGGGGCAGGGCTACAGGATCAAAAAGGTGCAAAACGCCCCTTTCAACATGGACATGCCTCTCCCCCATGATATTACAGTGCTCCAATAGGGGCAGGACTATGTCAGAAAAGGGATGGGACTAAAATGTTTGTCTGCCTCTTTCCAATGTGGCCATGCCCCGATGGACTACCAGGATGCTCAGCACTCAGTGGTGGAGGGACCTCCTGTAGCTGGGAAGCTCAGCCAGACTCAAAGGTCTGGGGCAGACAGAGTGCCCGGCAGGACCAATTGGGTCACAGGCCCCTAATCAGGAAATCTGGACTCTTCCATTTGCTCACTTTATGACCTTGCCTGACTTCCTTTACCTCTCAGAACATCAGTTTCCCACCTGTGGAAAGAGGACAATAGTGCTAATCCTCCTTTGTAAAGTACCCTGAGGTCTCTATATAGAAAACACTGTAAGTGCCAAGGATTTGTATTGGCACTCAGGAGATTTTGTGCTTTTTATTGTCCCTTTATCAATTGAACGTGCCTTGCTCGCATTCTGTAATCACATGATTCCAATAATAAAACAACATCATTACCAAATTAGCTTTAACGGCATGGAAAGAAGAAAGGGCTTTCATTTCCAGAGCTGTGCCTGTATTCTGATTTGTGGAGCTTGTTTTCTCATAGCTGAAGATGACAGGACTTTGGAATTTTACTCAGCCAAGCATGACCAAGCTAATTTTCTCACAGTGCAAAATTGTGCAGTACTAAATGGAGTCTTAAAGGATTATAAATAACTAGTAACTACTGATTGTAGAGCGCCAAGCACTCTGCTTGCGCTATATAAATAAATTAATTAAATAAAAATAATTGTGCTATTACCACTGGACAATGTTGAGAATAGGCTGCTCTGTTTCAGTACAAGGCCTTTAGATGGCAACAGACTGCCATTTCGATAACTCTCGCAGGCATTCCAAGCAGAACAGCAGAAGATTCCAAATACATGTGAAAGAACACCAGCTGTTTGCTTAGCTATAGCAATTATACACTGGAATTTACCTAAAACTAAAAAAACCACCCCCGGTTCCATCATTTACTGGAAGTAATCTAGTTCTTCTGGTACGTACTCTAGATATAGCAATCATGGGCATGTTTTCATGACCTTGCCTGCACTAGATGAATGTACTGGTTCCTTATCGAGTATGGCTTTTCTAATATTGTTGCCCAGCATGTGATGTGTTGCCCTTGACTCTTATCTTGCTGGATACAGTACATGATAAAAAGCACAATGATGGGGGGGTGGGGGTGGGGGGAAGGAAAACATAGAATGTGCTTCAGGCTTCTGGGTAGGATTCTTTAGCTGGTTTTTAATGGTGGTGGGATTTTCAACTGGGTCGATATGAGGAAGGGACAAAAAAAAAAAAAAGATCCATGTTAAGCTAAAAGCAGGAAAGCAAACATTCCTCTCCTGTTCAGTTCATATTTTTTTCTTTCTATAGAATGCCCTTTTGTAACTTGTCCTCCTTTTGCATGCAGGGCTGTGACGTAAATCAGTACCAACATCCTCTCAAGTGCATTTCCCACGCTTCAGGAAGTGTTCTGCTTTGGACGGTCACATTTGTTTTCCCTTTCAGATCTTCCACTGGGCTGTGTCACCAGGAGTTGGTTGGTAACATGTGGTTGGAAGCTGTTATGGGTACACGTGGCAATAGCTGTACCCAGCAGTTATTTGCTTAAATACTTTATCTTGCAGGAGCAGCTTGACTCTGCTGTTTTGGTGCCAATCACAGCACTCTTGGTGGGTGTGTGTGGGTGTCTGTTTCTGCTGTAAAACTTTCATTAGAGAAGTGTCAAGCACTCGCCTTCTGAAAACTGGGCTCCTTGGATGTGTCTCAAGCGGAGCACCTAAAATCACCCATTCAATTTAGGCCCAAATCTGCTCTTAAACCCTCATGAACTTCCCACTGAGGTCCGTTTTACTCATCTATGCTTCTTAAAAGGGACAAACTGAGCTCTTGCTGATAAAAATTTGTTCTGGTCTAGGGCTGGGTAAGGATTTTTTTTAGGGGATTTTATATACTTTTTATACAGCACTTATTTTGTAACCCACACTGAGTATTAGGGGTATAAGTTTGAATAAATAAGGAACAGAATAACTGGGCATATAGATAAACACGATATAATGCAGAAGTTTCAACATGGATTTAGCAAAGGGAAGTTGTGCCACACTAATCTATTGGAATTTTGGGGGGGTATAAATAGGCATGTGGATACGGACGTGCCAGTCGATATAGTGTATCTGGATTTTCAGAAAGCATTTGATAAGGTCCCTCATGAGAGACTCTTGAGGAAATTAAATAGTCATGGGATAGGAGGCAGTGTCCTATAGTGGATTGGTGTAGTTAAAGGATTGGTGGATTGGTGTAGTTAAAGGATAGGAAACAGAGGGTAGGACTAAATGGTCAATTTTTGCAGTGGAAAATGTAAATAGTGCCGTGCTCCAGGGATCTGTACTGGGACCGGTGTTGTTTCAATACTTTCATTAATGATCTGGAAAAGGGAGTAAAGAGTGAGGTGATCAAAGTTATTCAAGGTAGTTAAAAATTGAGCGGACTGAGGAATTGCAGGAGGGTTCTTCAAGACTGGGTGACTAAGCAACTAAATGACAGATGAAATTTAATGTTGACAAGTGCCAAGTGATGCACATAGGGAAACAGAACCCAAATTATACGTACAGAATGCTGGTTTCTAAATTAGGAGTTACCATTCAGGAAAAGTATCTTGGGAATCATTGTGGACAACACATTGAAATCCTCAGCTCAATGTGAGGCAGCGATCAAAAAAACAAACAATTATTCAAAAAAGAGATAGAGAATAAAACTGAAAATATCATAATGCCTCTATATAAATCTATGATGTGACTGCACCTTGCAGTCTGTCACCTCATCTCAAAAAAAGATATATCAGAACTGGAAAAGGCATGGAGAAGGGCAACAAAAATGATAAAGGGTATGGAACAGCTTCCGTACAAGGAGAGGCTTGATAGATTAGGGTTCTTCAGCTTGACTAAGGCCATTTTTACATGGACAGCCCATGTACAGCCATGGACAGCCCCACTGCTCGGTGTTCGGGGGGGGTGACAGGGGGGCCGTCCATATACACAGCTGGCGGTCGGTGGGGGATGGGTGTGCACCTGTGTAAACACCACGGGCGATGGGTGTTTGTGCATTCGCGTTCCCAGCGCACATCCACCTCCACCCATCGCACACCCACCTCCACCCATGGAGACCTCCGGTAAAACGTGGGTGGAGGTGGGTGTGTGTCCGTGTAAACAGACACACGCCCACCTCCACCCACTGTGCCAAAACACCCCCACCCCTTCCATGTATTAACAGCCCAAGAGGGGATATGATAAAAGTTTATAAAATTACGAGTGGTCTGGAACAAGTAAATAGGGAATGGTTATTTACTCAGGGTGGGCATTATGGATTTGGATTAATCCATAACTGCTCATAACAGGCCACTGCAGATTAATCCATACCGAACTGCAACAGTGACAACATGCCTATTGCAGATTCGCTTTTTAATCCTTTAAAAAAAATAAAAATAAAAATGACTGCATATGTGCAAAATGGCAACCAGACCATTCTGTGCATGCACATCCTTTTCCAAAATGGCGGTGGGGCAGCCAGCCTGCACACATGAAGCAGCCATTTTGTACATACACAGACCACAGCTGCCCTTTTCCAAAGTGGCAGAGACACTGTTGCTGCCATTTTGAAAAAGGGCACACATGCACATGCAGCAGTGCACATGTGCAATGATTGTTTTATTTTAAAAACTATTTATTTTGATTGATTTATCTGTAATAGATCCGAATCTACAATTTCCTCCAGATGACTGCCCCTATTATTTACTCTCTGAAATAGTACTAGTACTTGGGGACACTCCATGAAACTAGCTGGCAGCAGATTTAAAATCAATACAAGATAGTATTTTTTCACTCAATGCACAATTAACTTGTTGCTAGAGGATGTGGTGAAGGCCAGTAGTATAGCTGGGTTTAAAAAAGGACTGGATAAGTTCTTGGAGGGCAGGTCCATTAATGGCTGTTAGCCAAGTAGGTTTAGGGGGCATAACCTCTGAGTGCTAGGAGCTGGGAGTGAACAATGGATAATAGATCACCCCATTATTACCTGTTGGGTATTTCTCCCAAGGGACCAAGATTGGCCACTGTCAGAGACAGGATGCTGGCCTTGATGGACCATTGCTCTGACCCAGTATGGCACTACTTATGTTCTTGAATAAATAAATAGGCAAAAAAAAATAATCTACCAAGGGGCCTAAAAATCGTGAATGAAAACGAGGTAATAAGACAATGGGCCTGCAAAGAGCTCCACAGACTCTTGTATCCACCATCTGCATAAACAGGAATTCCACATCGCCACAGGAGTCTGTCCACCAAACTCCAATCAGAGTCGAGGCCTTAAAGATCATTTTTAAAAGCATGTAATACCACAGTGTCTCACCAAATGCTTACCTTCTAAAACAAGAGAAAACCTTTTCCCTCTTGAAGAACATTTTGAAAATTAGTACAAGTTCTTTGGGCTAGATTGGGGGAGGAAGAATGGGTGTGCTTAGAACAGGGGAAGGAAGAGGTCTCATAGATCTGTCCCATTACTCCACCCCCCATTCTCGAGTACGTGCCCTTATCTCCTCTCCCTAGGTGTGCTTCTTCAGTGCTTAAGAGTACAGGCTGGATGCATGGGTCACTTCCAAAAAATAGAAAGAGGCCAAATAGAAGCCAGGCATAGAGCCATTAATATTTGGGCCATGAATCAGAGGGTCTCCACCTCTGATCTAAAATGCGTACAGTATTGAATACCATCCAGTACAGTAAAATATTTAATTATACATCAAAATTGACAATATCATCTAGTGCAGGGGTTCCCATAATCAGGAGGTTTATTGCTGGGCTGCAAAAGGAGAGACACTCCCCTCTCTGCAGCATAAACTCCCCACCCCAGACTAGAACTTGCAATTCAGCAGGTGTAAGGTGGTGCTGGTCAGCTTTTCAATGTGAAGCAGATGCCTCCTTCTTCCAACATACATCCATAATTAAGATGAAGAATAACACTAGTGTCTCATGAATTAATTAACTCAATGAATTGTAAAAATAAAATATTATTTAAGTATTGACTGAGGTGATGATGGTTGTCGGCCTTGTCATCTGGAGTGGATTGGGACTCGTAATTGATGGAGTCCGGCCCCCTCTGGTCAGTCAGGTTCACAGTCTCAGAGTGCTTCTGGATCCCTTGTTGCGCCTAGACTGTCAAGGTTGCGGCAGTGGCCAGAACTCCATCTGGTGAAGTAAGGAGGCTGCGGTGTGTTCTTTCCGATTCGGATTCGGCCATTGTCATTCGTGCTTTCATCACTTCGAGGCTAGACTACTGCAATAGGCTCTACGTGGGGCTGCCCTTGATGACTATTTTGAAGCTGCAGCTGGTGCAGAAGGTGGCGGCTCGCCTTTTGGTGGCGACGCGCTGGGAGCACATTGCACCGGTGGTCTGGTGTGCACTGGCTGTCTATAGCTTTCTGGGCACAATTCAAGGTGGTGGTTTTGACCTTTGAAGCCCTAAATGGTCTGGACCCCACATATGAGAGACTGCCTGTCCTTCCATGCCCCACTGCAGCCCCTGCGATCAGCCAGGAGCACCTCCCTGTGGGTACCATCTGGTAGTCCTGTTCATACAGTGACGGTTCGCAGGGAGACGTTCTTGGTTGCTGCCCAGATGCTATGGAACTCCCTTCCCCAGGAGGTTTATTAGAGCCTGAGCCTGGGCATCTTCTGGAGGTGATTTCAGACCTTTTCATTCGTTAGAGCATTTGGCAAACAGGGATAGAGAATGGGGAGTTTGGTGGGGGCTTGGGATATGCGGGGATGGTTGTTGGGGAGGGTTTCGTGCAGTTGTGGTGAGGTGGGGAGAAGTTGGGGGTTGGGTTTTTTTATGCTGTTTTATATGTATTTTTATTTGTTTTGTAAGCCACCTTGAGCCATTTGGGATGGGTAGGGTAAAATTAGAATGAATAAATAAATATTGATATCATACAATTTCCTCTTTATTAATACACCTGGGAGTGACCCCACTGTCCTTACTTGTCATTGTACTGGTGGAGTGAATGAGAGCAATTAGTAGATTTTAACATCAGAAGAGATCCTTGAGATCTTGTATAATAGTAGTGACTCAATTGCTTCCAATTATTGCTGTATCAAGTCCATTCAATTGTAACATTCCGGCGAGTTTGCCCAGGCCTTTGGGGAGCGAGGGGAGTTTTTTTTTTTAATCTCCTCCTACCCTTATTTATTGTTTTATTGTGGCCTAGCCCTGTTTAATTGTTAATATTATTATGATTGTTTTAAATTTTATATGGTTGTATTTTTTATGTTTTAAAATTGTTAGCCGCCCCGAGCTGTTTTCAGGAGGGGTGGGATATAATTTGACTGACTAAAGAAAGAAAGAAAGAAAGAAAAGTGTATCTTCCAGGAGGGCACGGAGTCTTCATCTGATTTCAGTAAAAGAGCTCGAGTAGCTTAGTGGCTGAAGTGTTGAACTTGGACCTGGGAGACCTGGATTCAAATCCCACCTTAGCAACGAACTCAGTAGGTGCAAGTCACGGTGTGTGTTTTTAAACGAGATGCGTCCATGCATGCTGCCCCCCCCACCCCCCTGCATCAATCACACTTCCAACTGCTTGTGTGAAGGTGGTGTGGGGGGATGCACACTCCTATCAGCACCAGCCACCCATGGCCAGTCATGGAACACAGCTGAAAAATCCGGAGTGCGCCATGTGGGGAAGGCAAAACAGTATGTGGGGACAGATGCCCACGCATCCCCTGCCCATATGAACCGGGGAGCCCACCCACACCAACAAACAGGTTTGCAACCCTGCTGCCTCCCTGATCCCACCCACAGCCCTACTGGGAGCTCTTAAAGGGCAGGGCAGGTGAGCAAAATACAACACGTGCGCCTCCTTTGTTGGTCGGGACTGCCAGCAGCTGCACCGGCTTCTGTGATCTTGGGCAGGAAGAGATTACTGGCCGCTACAACTGTTTCCCTGGTGTCCGGGGCTGTGTGTCATGGCAGAGGGTGGGGGGGCATTGCTGGGTGGGGGAGAAGGAAAACAGCTGCCCATATGAATTATTTTCAGGGCTGGTCTGAGTGCGTGGAGGCCGTCTGCATGCGTAGTCGTGGTGCCCACCCAGGGAGCTGCAAGTTTGAACCCCTCCCTGCTCCACATGTGTGGGCGCTCTGCAGCTGTGCCACTCAGTGACCACGGACAACCCCCTCAAACCTTGTTCATTTAAAAACACCCTGTCTCCCAGCTTCAGTTCCCCACCTGTAAACTGGGAGTAATAATAACCTACCTCACAGGGTTGTTGTAAGAGGGAACTGGATTAAAACTGTAAGCACTATGAACCCTGAAATTATCAATAATAATAATAATAACTGGCAGGAACTTCAAGGATTATCTAACCTAACTTCCTGCACCAAAGCAGGATACTCTATACCTATAATGTTGTAGATAGAAACTTGTCCAGATGTTTTTTTTAAAAAAAACATCCAAAGGAGAAGATTCCACAAACTTCCTTGTCAAACTATCCTATTGGCCAACTATTCTTACAGTTCGGAGGCTTTTCTAATAAATATGCAATTACAAGTGTCTTTTCCTGCCCAGAATAGGTGCTGGTGCGTGCACACAGGTGGAGCCTTACTGCATCAAGTACCAACTGCAGCTGCAGTGAGGAGACACACCTGGAATTGTGTATATCTTGGGAGTCTCCTAGGGCACCTGGAATTGTAGGTTTCTACTGTATTTCTATCCTCTGAGTCCCTTGATATTAAACTCCATATTAGCTCTCCCATTATAAGGTCAGGATAAGTAGAATTACCAGGCTCATCCTACTTTCTCTTATAAAATCTGGCAAAACACTGGCTTTCTTAACTCTTCTGGAATTTGTTTGCTGTTACATGATTTCTTCAAAATTAAGATCAATGGGCCAGCAGTGTCCTATACTCAACTCTTTTACAAATCTTGGGGGCAACCTAGTTAGATCTGCTGATTTAAGAATGTTATTTCCAATAGATGCTGTATAAATAATACTTCCCTAGTTACAGCAAGAACAGAAAGTACTTCATCATCATTACTCAAGATGATACTAATGCATCAATCTGTTTCTTTTCAGATACAGAATATAAATATTTGTTGAACAAGAGCTGCCTTTCCTGCATCATTAGTAACAATTTTACCATCTCTGTTGTTATTATTATTATTTAACTCCTTCTTCTTACCTCTGCCAACCTTCTTACCTCTTTCCCTGATGTCTTTCTTCTTATTTATACTGATTGCTCTTTTTTTCCTATTTGTTTTGGGGAGTTTTCCCTAGCTGTTGTCTTCACATCTCCTTTTAACCAAGATAGGTTTTTACCCAAAGCAATCCTCTTTCAAGATTAGTTTGCCATTGTCATAATCTTTCCTAGAAAAGCCTTCCGAAACAACTGCTAATTGTCATTCCACAGTTAGTGTAGCATAGCATAAACGGTTAGACTTGGACCTGAGATGCCAAGGTTCAAATCTGGCTTAGCCATGAACTCACTGAGTAGTCCTAGGCAAGTTAATGGGTGTTAATTTTTTTTAAAAATGAGATGTTGCCCCACATTTGCCCCCATTAGCCCTGGATTCTCCTGCTTGTCTAGTCTACGGCTGCCAGATGTTCACCTTGGGGCCACTTCACACAGTGTCAACCCAGGAAATGCGGAGCCCGCTGTGTGGGCAATTTAGAGCAAAACTGGGGCAATGGATGCCCATGGGGCTGCTGCTTGTCTGTTGGGGCACACGCAGTCTCCACCTGAATTCCGCACTATAGAGGTAAGGACACAGCCTAGATTGTCACTAGAGTGACCACAACTCAGTGGAGAAGAGGGGAGGATCAATGTGCAGGCGGGCCATAGCAGAGAGGAACGCCTGCCTGTTTATTGTGCTCCCCACACAGGACGTGTGAGAGGCGGCTATGAGTGTAGGAGCTTCTTGGAGCCACTATGGATTCTGGTGGGCACCCAGCCCACGTAGTAACACTAACTATCTCTCAGCCTCAGTTCCCCATCTGTAAAATTGTGATAATAATAATGACCTATTACAGATCATTATTAATGACCAGTCAGAATTATGAGAATGTCATCATCTCACTGTCAACTCAATCTTAATACGTCTAGAATTATCTAGCTCACCCTCACAGGTTTGTGGTGAGGCTCATCTAGATGAGGATTGTAAAGCACTTTGAACACCGAAGGGGCTACAGAAATAGTGAAAAATTCATGTTTCCCGGTCTAAATTTTTCCTTGCAATCAGATTTATTTGAACTATGAGAAATTAAGAGTGCTTACCCATGTTATCCGAATGGGGGAAATTTAGGTTTTGTAAACTCACAGCAGGGAAACAAACGTGCATCTCTGAATGTGGGTGTGGGGTTAAATGTCTCATCAGCCGCATCTTGCATTGTTTTAAATCATGGATGACAGGGCACAAAATCCAGCCCTGTCATCCATGACTGAAAACAAAGCAAGACATGGCTGATGATGCTCTGAAGCTCGCACCCACATTAAGAGCTACACGTTTGTTTCTCCACTGCAAGTTTACAAAACATAAGTTTCGCCTGCTCGGGTAATGTGGGCAAGCACCCTAAGTTCTTTTCAAGACCTACATCACCTACACATGTGCTGACCAAGATTGCCTTGTGTTTGCCAATAATGAATGGATCATGGTATATTTTGTCATAACCAAATTAGTTGAAACAATTACATATATATTGATTGATTGATTGATTGATTGATTGAATCTCACCTTAGCAACGAACTCAGTAGGTGCAAGTCACGGTGTGTGTTTTTAAACGAGATGCGTCCATGCATGCCGCCCCCCCACCCCCCTGCATTAATCACACATCCAACTGCTTGTGTGAAGGTGGTGTGGGGGGATGCACACTCCTATCAGCACCAGCCACCCATGGCCAGCCATGGAACACAGCTGAAAAATCCGGAGTGCGCCATGTGGGGAAGGCAAATGGAATTATAGTCATAATTGCTGTCCTTCTGCAGCCACCAACTTTTAGTGACGTGATAAAGAAGCTTTCAGCATTCAAAACAACATATCGGGCATCATTAACATCATTGGTGCAAGTGAGCAAAAACTAATCACAAAATATAGACCATGAAAACCCATGGATTATTTAACAATATCTAATACAAGCACTGTATTCCCCATAACATATTATTCTTCACTTGAAGGTTGATATATTAAACTGTTGGATGTTCTGCCTGGGAGATAATAGTTCTGTCTGGGAGATAATAGTTCTGTCAGTGTCCACCTCTAAGGAGGTGCTGAGATAATTTTTCGAATGCACATGCTACTTGGAATATTTTGTAAGTGTCCATCTCTTCTCCTGAAGGAAAGGCATGACTTCTTAACCTCCTAGACATTGGTTCTCAAACTTTTTGCCTTTGTAACCTCATTTTTAATAAGCAAATATAATCCCATGAACTCCAACAATATTGTTGACATGCAAAATGTATCACGCAGCATAACTCCATCTGCAAATGTCCTGACCCCACTTGGCATCATAACTCACAGTTTGGGAACCTCTGCTTTTAGAATTGTTAGGGGTATTAAAACACTCCCCCTCACTAGGGCTACTCTGGATCAACTGAGTGCTTGGTACTTCACAGGCTGCAGCCCTTCTGTATGTTTTGGCATTAGTATGAAAAAAAGAAGGAAAAGAGAACTGGTCCCCTACCTTGGTGAATTCTTTTCTTCTCCTGCTATGCATACAGTCCTCCGGAGGGTAGTTCCTCCCACAACCGACAGGAGGCAGAAGATTCCTGATTCACTGCACATGCTCCATAGAGCTACCCCCCCTTTAGCTCTCCAGGAGTTCCCAAGAAGAGGACAGGCTGCCTAGTACTGTCCTCGTTGCTCCTGCTAGACCCTTAAGGCCACCACTCGCAGCTCAAAACTGTATATACGAACCAAACTATTAACGCAACTGGGCAGATGGAAGAACAGAGCCCCCCCTCCCCCCTGAGTACAATTTTTCTGGCTAATATGGTAGGGCTGGAGGACTGTCTGCATAGCAGGAGAATAATTCACCGAGGTAGGTGACCAATTCTCTTTTCTCCCCCTGCTGCAGACACTCCTCTGGAGGGACATACCTGAGCCCCTGAACACCTACGGGAGGGAACAGCCAGACTTCGAGGGCTCCAGAACTGCTTGGAGCACCCGCCTGCCGAAGGCAGCTTCCACTGACTGATAAGCACTGACCTTATAGTGCTTCACGGAAGTGTGTATCGACGCCCATGTCGCTGCCCGACATATCTCCTCATAGGAGGCCCTTGCCTTGAACTCGTAGGAGGTAGCTGCTCCACGCACCGAATGGGGCCAGATCCCAAGAGGAGGAACCTTACCTTTTGACCTATACGCCTCCACTATTGCCTGCTTAACCCATTTAGCTATTAGGGTCTTTGAAGCTTTAGACCCCTTGACGCTGGCTCAAATATTGATAAACAGTGCTGTAGATTTGTGAAAGGCTTGTGTTCTGACAAAGTAGATCTTCAAGGCGCGGTGAACATCTAAGGTGTGCCACAACCTTTCCTTCGGGTGAGTCGGATTTGGACAGAAAGAAGGAAAAATCACCTCCTGGGATCCGTGGAAGATAGAGTTAACCTTTGGCATAAACGCTTGGTCTAGCCTGAGGGTCACTGACTGCTTTTGAAAAACACAGAAGTTCTCTTCCACAGACAGGGCCCCAGCTCTGACATTCTCCTAGCTGATGTGATTGCGATCAGGAAGGCTACCTTCAGAGATAACATGTAGAGAGACACTCGATCCAGATGCTCGAAGGGAGGTTTAGTCAGGGCGTCTAAAACCAGATTTAATTCCCAGGAAGGACATCTATGCACCACTGGCAGGGAGAGGTGCTTAACTGCCCTGAGAAACTGGTGAACATGTCTATGCCTTGACAGGCTTCTGTTGTTCCCCGCGTACAACGCTGAGCTTAGTGCTGCCACCTGCGTAGCTAGAGTATTATGCCTGAGGCCCTGTCTAGGCCCGCCTGAAGAAATTGCAGAACTTGAGAAATGGAAGCTGTACAGGGGTTCACGCCCCCGTCCAGGCACCACAGGGAAAATACCTTCCAGGTAGTCCTGTAGGACCTCCTGGTAGCTGGCCTTCTGGCCGATAGGAGAGTGTTTAACACCACCCCTGAGAAACCCTTTCCCTCTAGTGCTAGGCGCTCAATTTGTAAGCCGTCAGTTTTATCAATCGTACATTCTCGAACAATATTGGCCTCTGAGACAGCAAATCAGGAAGTGGAGGGAGGGACAGGTACTCTCCCCTGCTCAACTCCATGAGGTCCGAGAACCAGGGGTGTCTCGGCAACCAGGGAGCCACCAATATTACCTGCGCCCTTTCCCTTTTTATTTTTGCCACTGTCCTTGTTATTAGAGGCCAGGGAGGGAAGGCATAGAGGAGGCCAGCCGGCCACCTCTGGTTCAGTGCATCTATGGCCACCACTCCCGGGTTGTGCGATCTTGTCATGTAGTGCCCCAAATGGGCGTTTTCCCGACTGGCGAACAGGTCCATAGTCGGCCGCCCAAAGGCTTCCACTATCTTCCTGAACACTGCCCTGTTCAATGTCCACTCGTGAGGCTCTATGTCCCTCCTGCTGAGCCAATCTGCCTGGTGGTTGTCTGAGCCCTTTATATGAAGGGCTTTGAGAGATGACAGGTTGGCTTGCACCCATCTCATGAATGACTGGGCTTCCCCCTGAAGAGAGTGGGATCTTGACCCCCCCGATGGTTGATGTAGGCCTTTGCCGTGGTGTTGTCGGTGTATATTAATACATGAGCCCCTTGTAGCTGAGGGGAAAGCATGGCCAGGGCTAGGCGAATTGCTCTGAACTCCAGAAAGTTGATGCTCCTGGTTGATTCCTCCCCGGCCCACGTTCCCTGGATCGCTATGCCCTCCATGTGAGCCTCCATGTGAGTCCCCCAGTCCCTCAAGCTGGCGTCCGTGGTTATCACCTTCCGATAGGGTTCCGTGAGTGGAACCCCCTTTACAAACCTTGCTGGTTCTAACCACCAGCACATGGAGGATCTTAGCCGAGGAGTCAACTGAACCCAGGGATTCCGCCCGGCGGCGAGATCGCTCTGGAAAGGCCTGAGCAGCTGCTGCAAGGGCCTGAGGTTGCAGCATGCCCACTGAACCTGTCGGGAGCAAGACACCATCAAGCCCAGCAAACTTGCCAGGGTTTTTAGCCTTAACTGGCTGCTGGCACGGAGGAGCCGCACCAGCGAGCAGATCTTCTCTTGTCTTTTGAGGGGGACAAAGACGGCATCCGAGGCAGTAACTATGACCACCCCCAGGTGCTCCATCCTGCGGGAGGGCACCAGCTGACTCTTGGCGACATTGACCATGAACCCATGACTGCTGAGGTAGGCCATGACCCTGTCCACCTGCGCGTTCACCCTGGCCAGAGAGGGAGGTCTGATCAAGAGATCGTCTAAATAAGGGAAGACATGGATCCCTTCCGTGAGCAGATTTGTCAAGAGGGTTACCAGGGTGAATGTCCTGGGAGCCGAGGAGAGACCGAATGGCAAGGCTCTGTACTGCCAATGGCTCTGGTTGAACACGAACCTAAGCCATCTCCTGTGAGCTGGGAAAATTGGGATGTGGAGGTAGGCCTCCTGCAGGTCCAAAGATGCCATCCAGTCTCCCCTCGACATCCTCTGACAAATTGATGTTACCGTCTCCATTTTGAATTTGATCGGTTTTATCCACCTGTTTAGAATTTTTAAGTCGAGGACTGTCCTGAAGTGACCCGACTTTTTTGGCACCAAAAACAAGATGGAATAGAGGCCCCGTCCCCTTTCCTGCTGAGGAACCTCCTCTATGGCACCGATAGAGTGCAACCTGCTTACTTCGTTGGATATGGCCCGCACCTTTTGGGGGTCCTTTGAGAGGGTGGAGGGGAGGAACCTGCCTTTTGGGGGGCCGAGAAAATCCAAAGCATATCCCTGCCTTATCAGCCGCAAGACCCATGCGTCTGAGATTGAGTTTTCCCAGACGCTTGAGAAACGTTGCAGCCTGCCCCCTATCTCTCCACCCCATGTGAGTCATGCCTGCTTGGGCTGCTGCCCGGCCTGAGGCTCATGAGGCCTGAACTTGTCTGTCTTGCGCTGCCTTTGTCCTCGAAATCGAAAAGGTTGCCTAGGCTCTCTGTCCTACCATATGAGGCGGGGTAAGCCCAAAATCGAAAGAACGGGGAATGAAAAGGCTTTTTCTTGGCTGCAAACTGCTGCAGGGTTTTAGTTTTTGCCTTGTCTGAAGTGTCTACAAGGACCTTATCAAGACAAGTGCCAAAAAGTTTGAAACCCCTATAGGGGCCCTCAACCAGCAGATTTTTTGCTGAAGCGTCCCCCTGCCAGGATCTGAGCCAGAGTCTCCTAGCCCCCACTGACAGTCCCATGGAGTGAGTTGACCAGGACAGCGCATCCGTGGTGGAATCTGTCAACATGGCAACCGCCAGCGTGACCCTGGAGGATAACACCTTTGTCCTTTTGTCCAAGATCTTTTCGGACTGCATCTCCTAAAGCCATGCCATGGTGGTCCTGGCCATGTAGGAAGACAATATATTGATCTGCAAGTAGGCAACGGCTGAGTCCAAGACTCTCCGAAGCATCCCATCTACTGCTCTGTCTGTGGGGTCTTTTGGGTAGCAATCCCCCTCCGTGGGAAAAACTGTCTGCCTTGCCAGGGAGGCAGCTGCAGCGTCCACCTTGGGGTTCTTAAACAGCTTCCCTTTTTTGCGCGAGAAACTGTACAGGGTCTCTTGGGTCTTGTTCATTTTAACCCCTTTACCCAGGTGTTTCCATTCCGAGAGGACTAATCTCTCAAACGCAATGTCCAGAGGTAGGCCCTTGTCCCTGCCCTGGACCGAGGGGATCAGATCCTTATCATGCTCGTCCAGCTCAGAGGACTGATTCTTAGGGGGTTTCTCGCTGAGCTGCAGGGTTTTAATAACCTGATCTAGAAACTCCTCCCTATACTGCAGGGGAAATTTTCTCTCTGGTTCGTTGGAAGGGAGAGGCTGCTGCCATTCTCCTTCCTCCAGGTCCGAATTGGACTGCACAGAATCTGTCTCTGCATCCGAGAGCAGGCTGAGGGACAGGGCCTTCCTGGGCCACCCTCTGTCCTCCTCAGAGGATTCCACCATGGCAGAGGCCTGAGGGGAATCAAGAAGGCGGGAAACTGCACCCCCTGCTGGCCGTTGCAATTTCCCTGCACTTTTTCCACCGAGGATCCCTCCTGCCTCGCTTCCTCTTGCCCCCCCCCCCGCTCCTCTCTAAGGAGGTTAATTGAGTCCAGGATCCTGCCCATGGTGGCATTAATGGCCAGCAGGGGGTCCAGGACTGCCTTTGCTTCTGAGGGGGGTAGCAAGGTCGTCTGGCTAGACTCTCCCTGCTTGGAAGCCTGCTGGAGGGGAAAACATAGAAGGCACACTTTACTAGACCCTGTAAGGAGGGAGGAGAGGGGGGGAGAGAGGGAGGAGGGCGGGTTCCTTGGGAGCGCGCAGTTCCCAACCCCCCTTAAGTAACCATGGAGCGGCCCTACCTCTGTCCTGGTACCTGAATCCATTTCTTCTGCTCCCTCTCTCGACGCAGCAGTGTGGGTGAGCGGCACGCCAGCTCCTTTCGTCCTGGGGAGGGCTGGTTCTGAACTGTCTCTTTGCCGTGGCAGGAGATTGTTCTGGGTGGGGGAGTGCCGGCCGATAAGCGCAGGACTCAAGCGCCTCCGTCTCCCCGCTCCCGAGCTACTGCAGGGGAGCTAGCCTGGGGCCTGACGCCAGTTCCCTGAGCGCGGTGTTACACAGGGTTCCTCCGGCCCCGCCTGTCCTAGCGGAATCCTCACCGCTCCTGATCCGGAGCGTTCAAACTCGCGTCCTGCCGGTCCGAGGCAGAAGATTGAACTGGAGAGCTAAAGGGGGGGTAGCTCTATGGAGAATGTGCAGTGAATCAGGAATCTTCTGCCTCCTGTTGGTTGTGGGAGGAGCTACCCTCCGGAGGACTGTCTGCAGCAGGGGGAGAAAGGGTATTTTGAAATGAGCAGGGCTTGAGGAGAGGTCCATGGCCGCTGAGTAGAGGAGCTGAGGAGCACTCAGGCACGTGGAATATGTGGGGAGGGATTCTAACAAGCAGCTCCCAAGGCTGCTATCCCACCCCCTGAGGCAGACTCCACACACTCCCACCACCACGGAAAATGCAAACAATTCATACTTGTGGCCGTTTCCCCTTCCCTCCATCCTGCAACACCCCCCACCCCAAGCCCCGCCCAACTGCCTTGCCCTCTGCCATGACACACAGCCCCGGACACCATGGAAACAGGAAGCCGCAGCAGCCAGTAACTCCCCTGCCCAGGAGACAGTGCAGCCACTGTAGCTACTGGCAGTCCCAGGCTACAACGGAGGCATATACTGGGGGGCAAAGGGGGCATTCAAGAAGCTGCTGTCCTCCATGGCATTGGCTCTTCTCTCGTGCATTGCGAGTGGGACTTCTTGTGCTTTGAGCCAATGTGGTGTATTTCACACGTGTGTCCTTTAAGAGCTCCCCAGAGAGTTCCTGGCAAGGCTGGGTATTTTCAGACATGACGGGGCCGATTGGCCCTGGCACTGAAACAACCCTTTGTTTCCTCGCCGGGGCCACCGCATCATGGGCTAACAGATGCAGTGGCTGATCCCGGCAGGGAATCCGGGGAGGGGGCGGGGCTGCGTGGTGCAACGTGCGGCCGCATAGCCCCGCCCCCCCCACTGCCCCGGCTGGCCGCCCTCCAGGAGACGGGCAGGCGCCGCAGCCCCCGGCATTGACCATGGCCCGGAATCCTGCCACGGATTCCAGGCCGTGGTCAGGGGACAGACGTTACTGTCCCCTTCATCACGGGGGGGAATCTCATTCACCACGCGATCGAGGATAGTCCGGGCAGGACCTCCGATCGCGTTGGTGGTACTGCTGCGACAAGAATCGGGGAGTACCACCATATGGATGCGGGCATTAACAGCGATTTTGAAGTACTGGGTTAAGGTGGTGTTGTGTCCCCCCCCCCCCAGGAAAACTCCCTACTTGCCATGGCAGTGGAGGATGGGCTCTTTGACCCCTGGTCACAGCAGGTGGAGGAACTGGTGGCAGCCCTGGGGTTTTCTAGGGAAGTACTGGGGCACTTGGGTCCAGAGGGAGCGATGTCACTATTGAGGAGAAGAATAGTGGACCAGGAACTCCACAATGAAGCCTCGCTCTTGTCAAATCAGAGGGTTGCCCCTGAGTACCTCCCACCGAGTCCAGTAGGGGTGGAGTGCAGCTATTTTTTCCGATGGCAGGATGCTAGACTCTGTAGAATCTTCACCTGTTTTAGGTGTAATGTTTACCCGTCTGCAATGAGGGATGGTCGATGGGGGGGTATCCTGAGAGATGAAAGGTGCTGCCAGTTATGTGATCTACTCGAAAAGGACTCATGTGGCCATGTGCTGCTTTATTGCCCGGCTCTTGTAGGGCCAAGACATGTGATCTTGGGCAATTATATTCCAGCTGTGGGCCTTGGCATCCCTGACCCTGGGCATTAGTTAAAAAGCTCCTTAGTAGTATCGATACGGCATTGTCAAAGGCTGCCGCTAGATTATGTTTAATTTTTATCAGGCTAACGGCAGCCTACTTGGACGAATACCTGGTTGAGTACACCTGAGGGGTGTGACTCTAAGGATTGTTAGCCCAGATGGGGTGATTTTATAGTGGTTGGTATATGGATGTTAATGTTTTGTCTCAATTATAGGAGGGTGAGAGTTTAGTGCCGGATTTGTTCATATTTGATAATAAAATTTTTTATTTAGTTATAGGAATATATGCTGGAGATTTTGTAGGCCTAGTGGACCTTATTAATTGTGTAGTGTTGTCTTGTTTTAATACATTTTTTGGGTGATGGGTTGCTTTAGAGAAAGTGTTATTTTACTGTTTTGTATTGTGTATTGTGTTATGTGGCGTTTTGGTGTATTTTATGGAGTGTTATGTATTTGTTATGGCCAAGGCGTAAACAATAAACTATCTTGAACCTCCGATCGCGTGGTGAATCTGATTCCCCCCCTGTGATTCACGGGGGTGAACATCTGGGGGGGAACTTCCGTTCCTCCCATCAGACATTACGGGATCACTTTCACCCTGTGCAGATTCACTGTGGTTGACTGTGATCTCATAACGTCTGAAAATACCCGCTGTGGGTGGGACCAGAGAGGCAGCCAGCTGCAGACCTGTCTGCTGGCATGGGCAAGGGATGTGTGGGCGCCTATCCCCACACACCATTTTGCCTTCCTCTGCACGGCGCAATGCAGCTTTTCCTCCAGTGCACCATGAGTGGGTGCTGCATGCCTATCCACTCACACCACCTTCACACAGGCGTTCAGGTGCACGGTTGATGAGTGGCCCTGCGTGGTTCCTCTCATCTAAAAACACCCTCTCTCTTTCTTGCCCAACACATCGCACAATAGAAGGGAGTTTCATTACACAGATGCTGTTTAATTAAAGGAAATACATAGTTTGAAAGCCAAATCCTACCCCCACACTGCATTATCACAGTGCATTTGTGCCAGGTCTGTGCTGTGAGAATGGCACAGAGAGCAATATCTGGCTCTCTCCATTTTCTTTGATAGCAAAATTTGGCCATAGTGTAAAATTTGCCGCAGAGTTTTTCCACTGCCAGTGTTTACTTTTCCACAACTTTTCGTGTACCTCATTCCTCCCTGCTGATTTAATTACGATATTCTCTTTTTAGACTCTTTCATGTGTTGTTTTTAATACATATGTTTCCACCCATGACTGCTTAGTGACTGAGTTACCTTCCTTCACCTCGCCCCTTTAGAGACTTTCAGCTAAATTCCTCATAGAGGCCTAAGGCTTTGTTCCACAGTGCTCAAAGTACGTAGATACGCAATATGCAGGCATCAAGCCCCAGCCCTTCAAAGTCCTTTCTTTAGTGAGTCCTGATGTGGTAGCCTTAGGGTGAGGGCGGGAAGGACAGAGAGAAAACAGAGGAAGGAGAAGTTGGTACCATTTATAACCTCTGTGGTATGACAATGGCTGTATCATTCATGTGGCTCAACGGTTCTACCTGTCTCAAAGCCATCTCAGCTCTAACTCCAGTTTCGAATAGAGAGAATAGTCCCTTTTAGGCCTCAGGTCCAAATATTTTGAATTGGTCACTATTTTGAGTGCTTAAAGTTTTCCATCTATTGGAGAAACCTCAAATTTGAATTTTAAAGCTCCTGAATACCATTACCTGCAGCTCCCCTTGACTTCAGTGGGATGACAGGATGCTCAGCAGTGCTGAAACACAGGCCCATCTCTCTCATGTTAGGATTTCCTCCATTGGAGGATTTCACAGTCACATCCAACAAGCCCAGTAATCTGTGGTTACAGATTACATTCCCCCCGCACCCCTGTAGTGCAGGTGGGTGGGGGGAATGCAGTGAAAGGTCTGTCTGCAGTTAGATCAAGAGGTAGGGGCAGAAAAGGAAGTCTTAAATCATTATGTATAAATATATTATGGGATTTTGGGAATACCTAAAGCCTCCTGTCAGGATGGGAATCAGAACCCCATTGGTAAAGCCCAAGCTGATTCCAGAAGTTCTGTTCCCTGCCCAGAAGCCACACCAACTGCTCCAGAACTTGTCAGAACAGGGAAATTAACCCTATTCACTTGTAAGCCTCCCTGAGCCAACTCGGAAGGGCAGGGTAAAAACTGAACTAACTGACTAAATACATATTCTCCAGTTAGCAACTCTACCAATGGACTAACCTGCTTCTCTACAGCTATATATAAAATAGGAGTTATTGTGAATTAATCTATATGGTAACCAGTACAGGGAGTGTGGCAGGAAAGTCATTAACAAAAGTCAAATAAACCATCCAGGGTTTTTTTCCCCTGGCTTTTGTTTCCAACTTCAAAAAGGTCAACATCAGCCTTTCCCTGGTTTTTCACATTTTGGAGTGCACACTCCTACTTGGAACATTCCCAAGGTTCAGCACCCCTTGAATTTAATCATTGGGGCTACGTCCTGGCAAGCCCACCTGCCCCCCCAAATTAAGCCCTACACAGGGAGCTTGCAATCTTAGCATATAAGTGGCAACAGGGAAATACAACAAAGAAATTAAGGGAAGGACAAGCTACCAATGAAACAAATACTAATACCATGGCAAGCCGTAGTCTCAGTGCTGCACAGCACCAATTCAGCCCTGGCAAATAAATTACAGGTGTAGCCCACCACTCAGCTGCAGAGACTCATGGAAGCCTCCAGCTCAATCTCTAGTGTCCATCAATACAAGCATTGTGGCAGAGAGGAGTATTGAGATATTGCTGGATAGGAGGAGATACTACCCTCACTTTCTTTCCCTCACCTGGTTTGAGCAAGGATCAAGTGCATTTTCTCAGCTTGGTTCAAGGAAACAAGGAAGAACACTCTATCACACAAACCATAATTATGGCCAATATACTCTTTAGGGCAGCAATTCCTTTTTTCTTTTTTTTTGTGGCCTGCATGGCCCCATTTTGAGACTTAAATGTAATCTTGCAATGCCAGACAGCAACAAAGCCATGCTATGTAAGTATGTATATTGAATTTCAATCAGGACTGTGGCCTCACCTGCAGATGATGTGATCTTGCTTGTGATTGAATTGGGCAACTGTTACCGGCATAAAAGTGTTATAGCTCTAACTTCTAACTCTAATACTACTGTGGGGAATCAGTTTAGCCTAGTGGACAAGGTGTTGGCCTTGGACCTAGAAGACCAGGATTCAAATTCCATCTTAGCCATGAACTTATTGGGTAGCCTTGGGCAAGTCATTGTCTCTCAGTCTCAGCTCCCCATCTGTAAAACGGGAATTATAATGACCTATTTCACAAGGTTTTTGTAAAAATAAACTAGATAAGGATTGCAAAGTTCTGCTCTGGAACAGGGTGGGTTATAAATCTAAATAAGCCTGGAACCCAGGGTTTTGTTGTTGTTTTGCTCAAATTATAGAAATTCCATGCCTTACAGATTTTTTTGATTTTTTTTAACAAGATGATTTCCCTCATGAAAATATCAAAATAAAATGCATGGGTCATTCTTGCTACAGAGAAAACTGCAGTTGAACAAGCTAACTGAATAGCTGTGGCCGTGAGAAAAGCCCCAAAGTTACAGAATGTGCTAACATGCTTTCAGGGACAATAGTACATTCAAAGTAGCAGCGTCAAATGCAGAGATTAGAGGAGAAAAGCAGCAAAAGATGGTGTTTACAGGAAACTCGGAAGCCTAGGCATGTTGAAGGGATAATGTTCCTAAGAGAGGAATAAGCAGCTTAGGAAGGTGATTAAATGCCAAAGTGAAGTGGAGATATTTGATAACACCGAAGATGTTTGGAAATGTACTCCTAATAGCATGAGAACATTATTTCTATTACTAGGGTAAGAATATTCAGCAAACTGCAGTCTTTATGTCAGTCATAATCATCCTAGTGACACATGTTGGAGGGGGACTCCACTGTTCAGTTCTATGCTACTTCCCCAGGAGCAAGACAGAATAATTTTTGCAAGGGATGAGGAAGGGGAATTGATTAATTAAGTTAGGGTTCAGAAGCAGCTCATGGAGTTTCTCCCAGCTTAGAGTTAGGAGCAGCTATGACAGAATCATTTATTTTTAGTGTTGGTCCACCTCAAGGGTCATCTAGTCCAACCCCAATAGATATGACTATTTAGGGATGGGAAACCCTTTTCCCTCCCAGGGAACACTTTGACTATTAATAAAAGCTCCGAGGGCAATCACAGAAGTTGGGGGTGGGAGTGTTTAAGAGTTGTGCTAAGGAAATGAAAAGAATGTGCTATGGATGTATCCCCTATCCTTGTGTGCATGCTCTCATCTCTGCTACCTTACCCTGAGCTAAGTTTTCTAATGCTTGTGGGTGGGAACTGGAAAGGGGCCACATTAAAAACTCTCTGTGGGCCACAATTAGCCCCTGGACCTGATGTTCCTCACCTGTAATTTAGGCTCAGAACCTTCAAGCAGGTGAATTTTGGGTCGGTGGGTTTTGCATGGGACCCCAATTTCCCTAGATCCAGTACTGTTAATACCCATGTTGTTTGTAGTTTTAGGATAATAGCTAGACATATTTGCCTCGTCTACGTGGTCTGCACAAGAAATTCCATCTGGATTGGTTTAATCTATTCCCCCATTAACAGTTCAGTACAGTAATGAGTGACATTTTGGATTTATTTATATGTATCCATTCTTTTGCTCCACTTCCTACTGTTCTCCCCACCATCCTAAGCTTATTTGGGAGGGACGGGAAGCATACTGTATATGAAGAAGGAAATGAGTAAACTGACATACTTATTCCTTCTAGCATTCCAAGTGGTCTTAGGGGTTGTGTGTGTTATGGAGGCCTAGCTTTGATAGAGCTATTTGACTTTATGCATCTTGTGATTTCCTCACGCAACTAAAACCACGATAAACTAAAGAGTAATCAAAGGATTTGTGTTCCTGCTGAGAACTCTTCGGGAGCTGTCAGAACATTTAGCATGGAAGGATGACATGACTTTGTATTGGATTATGTAGTAGTCCCAGATTGCCAGAGAAGTTCTGTTTTCCTTTACTATAGAACTAAAGAAAAACTTTTCAGTGCATGTTTAGAATTAACTAATACTCTGTGTCTTATTTGTATACAATTCAGATTACTGTATTCATCACACAGTAAATTGTGATTTTTAGCAAGCAGAAAAAATACAGGCAAGTTAGATGAAAAGACCAAAGGGGTAAAGCTTTAACATTTGGACTGTTGGGGGGAGGGGGGGGGCAGGGAAGGGATCAGTTATAGCTATTATATCTGGTGCAATACAAGCTACAATAACGCTACTTGTATTGTAGCAACATCTAGGCATGCTCCTCAGTATTGGAGGCTGGTTGTGGATTGGAGGCTGGATCTGTGCTCTGAACCATTCTTTTTTTTTCCTTACTTTACACAGAATTGCAGAGTTGGAATGTACCAAGAGGTCATCTAGTCCAACCCCTGCTACTTCATCCCCAACAGATGGCTGTCCAACCTCTGTTTGAAAACCCCCAGCGAAGGAAAGTCTACCACTTCTTTAGGCAATTTGTTCCATTGTAGAACAGCTCTTACTGTTAGGAAGTTCTTCCTAATGTTTAAGTGAAATTTGCTTTCTTGTAATTTGAGCCCATTATGTCTAGTTTTGCCCTCAGGGGCAACAGGGAACAAGCCTTTGCCATCTTCTGTGTGACAGCCCTTCAAGTTTTTGAAGACCACTAGCATGTCTCCGACTCCTCTTAGTCTTCTCTTCTCTAGGCTAAATATACCCAGTTCCTTCAACCTTTCCTCTTAGGAGTCAGGTTTCCAGACCCCTGGCCATCTTTGGCCCTTTCACACAGACACTCTAACACTGATAAAATGGGTGTTACATGTATAATAAAATGTAACACCCATTTTAGCAGTGTTAAGAGTGTCTGTGTGAAAAGGGCCCTTGTTGTTCTCCTCTGAACTTGTTCCAATTTGTCAATGTCCTTCTTAAAGTGTGGTGCTCAGAACTGGACACAGTACTACAGATGAAGCCCGACCAGTGCAGAATACAGTGGAACGATTACTTCTTGTGACCTGGGAACTATGCTTCTGTTAATGCAGTCTAATATTGCCGTAGCCTTTTTTGCAGCTGCATCATAGGCCATTTTTAAATGGATCACGGTGGGTGGGGGGATGTGTGTGCGGTCGTGGTGGGTGGAGGTGGGTGTGCGCCCGTTCTCACTGGCGCACACCCACCTCTGCCCATCTCCACCCATGAAGCATTGGAGCCCACTGTTCTGTGCGTGGGTGGAGATGGGTGTAGTGTGGGAGTGTGCACGCACCCCCACCCATCCCCCGTGACATTCACACAGGCACCTCCACCCATCTCCATGCAGCGAAACTGCGTGGCAATGGGTGGGGGGCTGGGTGTCTCGTGTGAAAAGGCACACTGCTGATTCATGTTCAGTTTGTGATCAACTACAATACTTAGATCCTTTTCACATGTACTGCTGCCAAGCCAGGTATCACCCACCCTATACTTGTGCATTTGATTTTTCTTATCTAAATACAAACCTTTACATTTATCTCTGTTGAATTTCATTATGTTACTTTTGGCCCAGTTTTCTTGCTTATCAAGATAATTTTGAATTTTATTTTTGTCTTCTAAGGTGTTAGCTAACCCTCCCAGTTTGGTATCACCTGCAAATTTAATAAGCATTCCCTCTATTCCTTCATCCAAGTCATTAATAAGTTGAACATTACTGGATCCAGGACAGAGCCCTGCAGAACCCCACTCGATACTTCCCTCCAGACTGATGAGGGGCCATTGATGAGCACTCTGAGTACAGTTCTTCCGTCAGCTGTAAATCAACCTAAGGGTAGTATCATCTAGCCCACATTCTACCAGCTTGTCAGCAAAAACATGATCAAAAAAGGCGGTAAGATTAGTCTGCATGACTTATTCTTGACAAATCCATGCTGGCTTTTAATAATCACTGCATTGTTTTCTAGATGCATACAGATTGACTGCTTTATAATCTGTTATAGTATCTTTCTAGGTATCAATGTCAGGCTGACCAGTCTATAGTTTTCTGGATCCTCCTTTCCCCCCTTTTGAAGATAGGGACATTTGCCTGTCTCCAAGCTTCCAGCACCTCACCCATTCTCCAACAACAGTTCTCAAAGATGATAGACAGGTTCTGAGAGAATATCAAATGCAGATGAAAGTACAGTCCATGCACAGAATGACAAAGAATATATAACAACAGAGTAGGGAAGAGGGTCCTGATCAAACTGTATCTTAACAAAAAATCTACTTAGGTTTGTTGTCATTTGGTCAAAGTACCGATTCTAAAATAGTAACTAGTTGGCAAGGAGCAGAAATTCTATTTCTAACAACTAAAAAATAAATGTAGCCTTTACTGTTAGTTCACAGCTGGTTTTCACAAAACAGAAATTGAGGTTGCAATCCTCCACTCATTGAAATCAATGGCAAAATTCCCATTGATCTTAATGATGGAAGATCTTTACGGTCATGTGGGGATCTCTGCATGTAATGCTTGCCACCGTTCCATCTGCCTAAAATGGGGGAAGGCATTGCGTTTGGTCACACAAGCCCAGGAGCCACCCAATGGGTGGCGACTGTGTTTGCTCCCCAGAATGTACAGACCCACAGAGCAGCCAAAAATACACCAATGGGGCTTTGGCTTGTCAATTTCACCAGCAGAGCTTTTAGGCTGTACCTACTTATACTGCCACCCAATGGGCTCCTCCTGTTGGACCAGAGTCCCAGGGGTGGCAGCATAAACACGGAACATTCTGAATGTTTGTTCATGCTGTTCCACCATAGATGACACTGTAGTAAGTACCACAGGGTCAGTTTACCTCATGACTAGCGCAACATGTGGAGCCACGTGTGTGTGTGTGTGAGAGAGAGAGAGATCCATTCAGAGCAAGGGCAGCAGTTATAAAGATCACCATATGCTTTTATAATTTCTGAGTTGCCTCTTACAGACTTAATTAAAATATGAATTTAAAGCCACTGTATAATGTTTCCATGTTGGGGGACACGTATACAATGTAGAGTAAAACAGAAACCAAGAACTGTTTGAGGTTCAAAACGGTATGGATTATTTTTTTGGTAAGACAATTATTTTTTCTGTGTATCAGCATTTTCTGGTTCTGTTGGGGGCGGGAGTGCAAATGCCAGAATACCAGAACAGAGTCTTTCTCATGCTTCTCTCCAGTTGAATTTACAGCAGTTTGGCTAATTTATTTATTTATTTAACAGAATTTATATCCCTCTCTCTCCGCCTCGGTGGCTCAGAGCGGCTAACAACATTGTAAAATATAAATATATAAAAACAATTCTAGTATCAATCATAAAAACAAAAACACAAACATATGCCGCACCCCCCACCCCAAATGCCTGATGGAACAGCCAGGTTTTGCAGTTCTTATGGAAGGCCAGAAGGTCCAGGGCCAGACATGCCCCCACAGGGAGGGAGTTCCATAGGCGCGGCGCAGCAACCAAGAACGCCCTGCTCTGTGTGGCCCCCCGGGACACCTTTAACAGCGCACTCCCAGCCGACTGTAGGGGCCGAACCAGGACCTGGGGGGTGAGGCAGTCTCGCAGATAAACAGGACCCAGACCGTATAGGGCTTTATAGGATAAAACCAACATTTTGAATCGGGCCCGGAAGACTATTGGCAGCCAGTGCAGAGACCGGAGCACCAGTGTAATGTGCTCCCAGTGGCCAAGCCCAACCAAGAGCCTGGCTGCCGCATTCTGCGCTAGCTGCAGCTTCCAAGCCGTCACCATAGGTAGCCCCACGTAGAGCGCGTTGCAGTAGTCTAATCAAGAGGTAATAAAAGCATGGATGATTGTGGCCAGGTCTGGAACCAAAACCAGCAGCTGAAGCCGCCACACCAGATGTAACTGGCGGAAGGCACTCCTCGCCACAGCCTCCACCTGGGAATCCAGACGGAGCTGCGCATTGAGGAGCACCCCCCCAGGTTCCGCACCTGGGACGTCAGAGGAGGCAGACTCCATCAATCGATGGAGCCGTCAACTCCACTGACCTACCCACTAACATCAACTCCGTCTTGTCAGGATTCAGTCGCAGTCGATTAACCCTCATCCAGTCCCCCACAGCTGCCAGACACCGGGTAAGCACCGAGACAGCTGGGCCTGGGTCAGTTGAAAAAGAGAGATACAGTTGGGTGTCATCAGCATACCGATGCCACCTCACCCCGAACTCTCTGATCACTTTGCCGAGCGGCTGCATATACACGTTGAACAGGAGAGGGGACAAAACCAAAACCTGCGGGACCCCACAAGAAAGGCCTCGGCAAGATGAAAAATGATCACTGAGAACCACCCGCTGAGTTCTTCCGGTCAGGAATGAGCGGAACCATTCAAGAACGATCCCACTCACCCCCGTACTGTCCCGCAGGTGCGTCACCAACATCTCATGGTTCTGGTGCTTCCTCAAACGGATACAGACCTCCAAACTTTATGTGGTTCCGCTATCACTGAGTTTTATGAGCGTCCCTCTATTGTGTGTGTGTGTGTGCGCGTTATGAGAGAGAAGTGATCTTTGCTTCAAAAATATTTTCTGGTCACATAAACCCTTGGAAATTCTATATAGGGATGTTTCACCATTTGTTTTTTAAAAACAAACACATAACAAAGAATATCAGCAACACTAAGTGCTGTGAACTGAGGACTTCTGTATTTGATTAGATCAATGGTTCCACAATTTTTTGCCTTGTGACCCCCAATTTCAGACAAATATAACCCTGTGACCCCAGGCAGCAATAAAGGCATGCAAAGTCTAGCAAATACTAGTCAGGATTATGACCCTTTCTGCTGATGGCATGACCCCACAGTTTGGGAATATCTGGGTTAGACTGAATGATGCAGCAATATCCATATATTTAATTTATTTATTTATTTATTTATTTTATTACAATATTTTTACCCCACCTCTCCAACATTCAGGGAATAGGAGCCAGTTAGTGTAGCTCTACACATTAGGGTAAAAACATATCCTTTAGGTTTAAAGGAAATGTCTTCTTTAACAACCAGGTGCATGTGATACATGAAGGTGTGTGCTGGCTTTCATCATCACCTGCACTAACTCAGAAGGAAGCTGGAATCATCTGAAAGAACTTAATTTGCTACAGGAGCTGAGAAAGCCTGGCAATGTTTTGGAGAGCCAGTGTAGCCTAGTGGCTAAGGTACTGAACCTTGGGAGACTAAGGTTCAAATCCTTTTTTAGCCTGAACTCACTGGGTGGCTTTGGGTAAGATACTCTCATCCTCAATTCCCCATCTGTAAAATGAAAATGATAATTATAGTGCTGTTGGGAGGGTGAACTAGATAAGGATTGTAAAGCACTCTGAACACCAAAAGTACTACATAAATGATAAATAATAGTATTCTGGATTCTGATATTTTCCTATGGTGAGAAACTGAGATTTTCAAACTGTCAGCACATAGTGCTCCTTGCTACTGAGCTAAGTCTTATAATCCGATGGGGTTATTAATTTTTTCTTCACCCTACAAATGAATCCTTCTTAAATTTGGCAGCAGTAGCACCGTCCATAATCTAAGGCTGGATTGCAAATTATTTGTCAAGAAGAAATGGTTGACTCAAATCAAAGTGGCTGTGCTTTGATATGCATGCTGGCACGATGTCTGCAAGCGAGCTGCGTGACATATTGCAGAGCTCAAACAAGGCTCAGGCTATAAGGTTGGGGCAGGGGGCACCAAGCAAGGAGGAAACGCATACTTTCCACATCACATCAACCAATTATCAGCTATCCCCTTGCACAAAATTGTTTGAGCTATGGCTACAATGTAAAGAATAAAGTGACAACTCTCTTCGTCCTTCTAGCAAGTATTTTTTCCCATGAAAACAAGCCAACACAAACCTTGTTTTGAAAGGACATGAGTCATGTTTCAGGATTTATCTGGTGGGGTGTTGTGTAAACCAGATTTTTGTGTAAAGAGGATTTTTTCAAGATCAGTTTTGCTCAAGTGAGAATATGGAGAGGCCTGGTGAGAACTGCAGCCTTCATAAAATAATCATATAAACACTTATTGAGCTGAAGAAATCATCGGCAAGCTTCCTTATCATCAGGTTGCTAATGCCTTCCATTATTCATGAGCATGAATATGAATTATGGAATACCCTTCACTGGGCAGCAAGTGCCACTAACATGGTCTACATAAAGTTGTGCCTGTCTCTTATACACATCTAGATGTGTATAAGAGACAGGTCGTACCCCCGTTTGGGTAAGGTTACTATGTACTGTGTCGCTGGCCGTTTTGGGGGGGACGCAGCATGTAGTAGCCAGCTGCCTGTTGAACCACACGGTGGGGTGAACATCTGGTGGCCACCAGATATACCAGCCACTACCTCACATGGCAACAGCGCCCAGATTAGAGTAATGCTGCCTAAACTGGGTAACCATATTGTGTGGCGGTAACCCACTATCTCAGCCTCAGTTTCCACCAGTAAAATGGGAAGTATAATGATCTCACAGAGTTATTGCAAGGGTGAGCTAGATAAGATTGTAAAGCACTCTGAACACGTTATATAAATAGTTAATAATAAATCATTTATGGACCAATTTTTTGCTTTCTTTTCTATCATTTTTGTAGTATACAGAGCAATAGCCTCTGTCAATGAGTATCATGTGGAATTTAACCGGCCAATGGTTCATGTCACTGTATACAAGGTTTCTATTGCTGTTGTCTTCTCAAGTTATTTATGTAGTACTGCTAAACACACTGTTGCATGTAGCTCTTCTCATAAAGCATTCTTTTAGACTTAGGTTACAGAATATATGGCACGTACTTAAGGATTTTGATTTTAAAGCAACTAGAATTGTTAGTAGCACTTCTGTCACTGGCTGAATATGTAATCACAGAAGCTCATTCCTATGGGATAATTTCCAGAAGGTAAGCAGTCCCAAATTATTTTACCTTCATATTAGATTTGCCTTTGGCTTTTTTAACCTCAATACAGAAAGAAAATGACCTTCAGTACTCATTTCAAAAACCATTGTGATGGTAGCAGTGTCCTGAAGATAGCCCAAGAATCTCAATAACAAAATTAAAGGGTAAGTAAGTACCCAAGAGTCTAAAATCCATCAATCTTTTCTCTTTTATATGTAGGCAATCTTACTGTAGGCAATAAGATTATCACATAAGGTGCTTTAGGTCATAAGGTGCTTTAGGCTGTGGTTAGGCCCCTGCTCAAGAAACCATCTTTTGACACTGATGCTCCTGCCAGTTATCGGCCGGTCTCTAACCTCTTAGGGAAGGTTATTGAACAGGCTGTGGCATGGCAGCTCCAGGAACATCTGGACGGCACCAGTTTCCTTGACCCCTTGCAGTCTGGTTTTCGGCCTGGGTATGGTACAGAGACTGCATTGGTAGCCTTGGCTGATGATCTCCGTCTGGCATTGGACCAGGGTCGTCAGACCTTTCGGCTGCATTCAACACAGTCGATCATGAGGTGTTGGTGACTCACCTGCGGGACCGTGCGGGGATTGGCAGGACGGTCTTGGGCTGTTTCATTCATTCCTGGCCGGGAGAACTCACCGGGTGGTCTTGGGGGAGTGTATGTCTTCCCCTCGGGCCCTCATGTGTGGAGTCCCGCAGGGTGCCATTCTGTCCCCCCTCTTGTTTAACATCTATATGCAGTTGTTAGGGGAGATCGTGAGAGGGTTTCAGGGTATGCAGTGTCATCAGTATGCTGATGACACTCAGCTCTACCTCTCTTTTTCCATCGACCCAGGCCATGCAAGTCTCCTTATTTTCCCACCCAGTGCCTNTCCCAGTGCCTGTCAGCTGTGGGGGCCTGGATGAGGTTGAGCCATCTGCAACTGAATCCTGACAAGACGGAGGTGATGTTGGTGGGCGAGGGCTTGGGGGGCCTTGGAGTGGTTGAATCACCCTTCCATGGTCTCTCAAGAGTCTGGGTATGCTCCTCAATTCGCAGCTCAGCCTGGAATCTCAGGTTGCAGCCATGGCAGGGAGTGCATTTCAGCAGTTACATCTTGTCCGGCAGCTTCAGACGTATCTCTCAGACTGTTACCTCACCACTGTCATCCATGCCTTCATCACCTCAAGGCTGGATTACTGCAACACACTGTTGTGGGGCTGCCCGAGAAGCTGGTCTGGAGGCTGCAGCTGGTGCAGAATGCTGTGGCCCGTCTCCTTACTGGGGCGGGTCGCAGGGAGCACATGACACCTGTGCTCCGGGCTCTGCACTGGCTGCCTATAAAGCACCGGGCTAGGTTCAAGGTGCTGGTTTTAACCTTTAAATCCCTTCACAGCCTGGGCCCTTCTTATCTGTGGGACAGCCTCTCTCCCCATGTGCCCGTGCGACCCCTGAGATCGTTCGTGGGAGCCTTTTTGGAGGTTCCCCGGGCAAGATGGGTGGTCACCGATGTTAGATCTTTTTCGGTGGCTGTCCCTGTGCTGTGGAACTCGCTCCCGAAGGAGGCTCGGTTGGCCCCCACTCTCCTGTCATTTCGACGTTTATGTAAGACCTGGCTGTTCCGCCAGGCTTTTGGCGAGGGGGGTTTGTTTTCTCCCTGAATATGGAATTTTTAAACTTTTAAAACTGTTTTATTGTATTATTATTTTTATCTTGTTGTTCGCCATCCAGAGCTGCACTGTGGGCTGGAGGGGCGGGATAGAAATATTTTATAAAATAAAATAAATTAAAATAAAATAATGGAAAGCTTTTGCTGATTCCCATATATAATGTCCCTGGAGCTTTTATCAGAGATTGCTTTTGGGTTGCCACATGGTAGATCTGTTCAGCCATAGTCCCCATCATGGGATAACCCTGAGACTAGGGTAGCTATACCGCCCCTTTAAAAGAGGACACTTATTAGTTCCAATGCAGCCCTGAAAAATATATTTTTCATAAGTGTCCTCTTTTAAAGGGAAGGTATGGCCACCCTACCTGAGACAGCGCTGTGGTGCCTTCAGAGACTTCTCATGACATCTGAAAGTATCCATAGTCCAGCACAGGGGTCAGGAACCTTGTCCCTCCTACAGGCCACTTTGAAAATTAACACAAGCTCTGTGGCCAGAAAGGAGTGGGGGTGGGGACATTTAAGGGGTATGCTTAGGATGTGGGAAAGAAGGGTCTAGATCATGAATTTATGCCATGGACCCACTCCTATCCTTGAACGCATGCCCTTCTCCTTAGTTTATTTATTTACTTACTTTCTTTTGGTGTTTGAGTGTAGGGACTGAATCCATAGGCGTGACCCCAGGAATTGGAAAGGGCAAAAAAACAACCACCCCAAAACCTGCTATTGGCTGGATTTGACCCATGGGCCAAAGGTTTCTGTTCCTGGTATACAACAACCTTTAGGAGGATCCTACAATAAATACATTTCTAGCAGATGAAATAAATCTGTGTTATACCACACAAAATAGAGAACTAGAACTATACCTATGAAAATTAATGTCAGAAAGCCTCTCACTCAGAGAATTTTTAAACAGCTAATGAAACAGAGAAAAATTTCTATTAAAAGGAGAATGTAGTATTTCTCATGCATCATCTCTTGCTTCTGTAATACTAGTGCATGAGAAGAAGCTGCATGTGAAAGCCTCTAGACAGAGGGAGACATGTAAATAACTCTTCAGAAATAGAAATTTGGTGCTCTGGGTCTCTGGCATCCAAGCAGGCTTTCCCCAGCAGTCAAGCAAATAGGTTTTTAAAACAAGAAATCTTCTCTCACTTGATGGCTAAAAGGAAAAAAGAAATTCCAAAAGTAGAATGTTATCTCTAACATCTACTGGACCATTGGATTCTTTCTAGCATAAATCCATGACAAAACCCACGCAACAGCCCTAGAAGTTGTTAACTTACAAGTCACTCCTATACCGAAATGCTCAGTCCAAATCATTTTATTTACACAAACTGATGGTGCTATATTAGCTTGTGATCACCGCATCATGAATAGAGTCTCTATTATAAAGCAAGATGAAGAGCTTTTCTCTAGCTAAGGAACAATAAAAGAGGAAACAAAGGAAAAATTATTATGCAGAAGAAGAAAACTGGAGTCTTTGACAAACTGTTGAGTTTTAAAAATGAGTGGAGAAAACGTTGTACATGTTTGCACTAATACCAAATGCAACACAAGATCATCTGAAGAAAAGAATCACACTTCTTTCCCACGAGAGGAAAAAAGGAATTTTGTTTTACAAGCCACAAATGAGCCAGTGCCATTGTCCCTATTTTCCAAGAGGTTTTTATCCAACTGCAGTGTCTCTCCATCTCCCTAGCAGGGATGGGCGTACGCGGTTCGGAAGTTCAGAGTTTGGCCCAAACTCAGCCTCTTCGGACGACCGAACCCAAACCCAAACCCAAATCCGAACACGAACTGACCGAATCAAACTGGATTCCGACAGTTGAAATGACCCAACAGTTCAGTCAGTTCGGATCGCGTTCGGGTGGCAAAAACATGTCACTGGAAGGCAAAACGTGACAGGGAGGGGGAGTCAGCTGAGGAGCAGACTTCCAGGCACCAGGGGTGGAGANCCGAAGGAGGCTCGGTTGGCCCCCACTCTCCTGTCATTTCGACGTTTATGTAAGACCTGGCTGTTCCGCCAGGCTTTTGGCGAGGGGGGTTTGTTTTCTCCCTGAATATGGAATTTTTAAACTTTTAAAACTGTTTTATTGTATTATTATTTTTATCTTGTTGTTCGCCATCCAGAGCTGCACTGTGGGCTGGAGGGGCGGGATAGAAATATTTTATAAAATAAAATAAATTAAAATAAAATAATGGAAAGCTTTTGCTGATTCCCATATATAATGTCCCTGGAGCTTTTATCAGAGATTGCTTTTGGGTTGCCACATGGTAGATCTGTTCAGCCATAGTCCCCATCATGGGATAACCCTGAGACTAGGGTAGCTATACCGCCCCTTTAAAAGAGGACACTTATTAGTTCCAATGCAGCCCTGAAAAATATATTTTTCATAAGTGTCCTCTTTTAAAGGGAAGGTATGGCCACCCTACCTGAGACAGCGCTGTGGTGCCTTCAGAGACTTCTCATGACATCTGAAAGTATCCATAGTCCAGCACAGGGGTCAGGAACCTTGTCCCTCCTACAGGCCACTTTGAAAATTAACACAAGCTCTGTGGCCAGAAAGGAGTGGGGGTGGGGACATTTAAGGGGTATGCTTAGGATGTGGGAAAGAAGGGTCTAGATCATGAATTTATGCCATGGACCCACTCCTATCCTTGAACGCATGCCCTTCTCCTTAGTTTATTTATTTACTTACTTTCTTTTGGTGTTTGAGTGTAGGGACTGAATCCATAGGCGTGACCCCAGGAATTGGAAAGGGCAAAAAAACAACCACCCCAAAACCTGCTATTGGCTGGATTTGACCCATGGGCCAAAGGTTTCTGTTCCTGGTATACAACAACCTTTAGGAGGATCCTACAATAAATACATTTCTAGCAGATGAAATAAATCTGTGTTATACCACACAAAATAGAGAACTAGAACTATACCTATGAAAATTAATGTCAGAAAGCCTCTCACTCAGAGAATTTTTAAACAGCTAATGAAACAGAGAAAAATTTCTATTAAAAGGAGAATGTAGTATTTCTCATGCATCATCTCTTGCTTCTGTAATACTAGTGCATGAGAAGAAGCTGCATGTGAAAGCCTCTAGACAGAGGGAGACATGTAAATAACTCTTCAGAAATAGAAATTTGGTGCTCTGGGTCTCTGGCATCCAAGCAGGCTTTCCCCAGCAGTAAATTACTGCTCCTGAGTAATTTTGCTATATCAGGAACCGGGATCGATTTCCCAGCCATTTCCCGATGGGATTTCCCAAGCCGTTCCCCTTGTCTCGTAGCCGCCTCTCGTCTCTTCTCCAGCCCACGCTGGTCTTGTATGCTTCACTGCCTCACTGCTGGCAGCTTCCACCTCACTCCTGGCTGCCCCGCCCCCAGCAGCTTTCTATCCCAAGAACCTGTGCCCTCCCATCCCCCATAAGACCTTGTTCTACCTGTCTTGCCCACAGGTGTTTTCCACCCTGTCGGATCTCTGGGCAGCCCTCATCTATTTAAAGGGCTCCTTCACCCATTTCTTTAAGCCCTTGAAGCACGGCATGCACAAGCCGCCCTGCTACAAGGTATAATCAGTAGGGGTGGGATTCCAGATAGAATTTCAGTTATGGATTTTACAGTTCCTGATCTTTTGAAATTATTGAAATTTTTACGGTTTCGGATTTCCACTGAATTTAATTGGGGGGGGGGACAGAAATCCCCAGATCCGTAACAGATTTTATGGGATCCTGTTTGCAAAAAATGGAATCTCTAGATCTGTAACATTTTCTGGGGATTTTTATGGTTTTAGATCCGGAATGGCTGTTTACAGGTCGTTCCGGATCCATCCGAAACCGCAATTCCCATCCCTAAAAATCAGGAAACTGATTAACTACATTTTCTCCATTGCTGCCAATTTCGTTTCCCCAAAAGAAAAGCAGGATGAAAATAAAGCACAATCTGTTCTAACAAAGAGAGGAATTATTTGTGATTAGGGAATGTCTTCTGTGATCAGATCTAAGAAATGAGAAACAGCATAAGCACAATGAGGTTCAGCTATGGTTGGTGCTCAACCGGCACAGACGGTGCTCACTGACAAGCAGGTTGATGGCATGCTTTTGTTTCCCATGGCCAGACCAGCTATTGTCCTGCTTGCCTCATCATTTTTGTTAGAATGGGAAAGTAAAAGTCAATCTTCACCATTGGCTAGCTGCCAAATTGGCCAGTGATCATGTGCTTACACTCCATAACATCATCTCCTTTTGTTTTAACAGAAGGAGGGATTCCTAACATATGTTTGTCTGGTGTTTATCTGCTAAAGCCATCCGGACATGATCTATTTTCACTTGGATATCTCCTCACGACACAGAACAAGTCTATTGGAAATGAATACTACAAAAGTGAACAACACTGGGCAGCCTAATTTATGGATTAACTAGAATGCACCTTTAGGGAGACAGAAAATCTCGATTTAAAGTCTCCAAGTGATGATGAATTAACTCTTTCCCTCTTTCCTTTGCCCAAGGAAAGACCCTGTGTGGTCCAAAAACTTGCTTTTTTCTGCCAACAACAGTTGGTCCAATAAAAGATATTATTCAAACCACTTTGTCTCTTTCCCTTAGTAAACTGTCCCAGTGGTTGATCACTCTCACTCCTGAAAAGTTGAATCTTGCATGCAATTTGTTTTTTTCTAGCTTCAACTTGAATCTTGAGATGCCTGGATTGACTAGTGAGTCTAATGTTTCTCCTAGGCCATGATTAATTTGCCTTTCAAGCCAGAGGTTCCCAAATTATTTATTTTATTTATTTATTTATTTAAAATTTATACCCCACCCCTCCTGCCCTCAGGGCAGCCTGGGGCGGTGAACAACATTCAATAATAATATTTTAAAATGTAAAACAATTTAAAATTACAATATGTGGGGGGAAAACCCCACCCCCACCCCATTAGGAGTCATACCCCCAAGCAGGGTTGTAAATTTGTGGATCCTGATATCTGATAAACTTTGCATGCTTCTGTTGCTGTCCTAGGCTGTGGGATTATATTTAATCTCAACATGGGGACAAACAGGCAAAAAGTTTAACTGCTGCTGTCTTTTGCATTCCCCTGCAATAGAAGCAATGGGCAAGGCACCCCATAAACACTGTTTTGTGGAGTACATGAGGAGTCATTCTGCACACAACAATGGACTCCTGCCTCCATGAGGAGCTAGCTGCTGAGCAGTGATTTACCACTGCAGTTCCTCTGCAGCAGCAAGTTCTCAATGACCAGCCATTCATTAGTAGCTGATGTTATGTTAATGAGGTGCTAATGAGACAGTTTCCTGGGGAGCTCAGTAAATTAGCTGTTACCCTCTGCTTATGGGAATATGGTAGTATGGAAGTGGTACAAGATGGGATCAAAAATAAAAAGATGCTACTGTCATTTACTCCTCCGCAATGGTCCTGGGTAATCTATGTATGGATCAGTGGAAGTGGTCTGCCTATATTTAAAAGGTGATACTGACTCCCTGAATTTCCCTTGACTATATGATCTGTCCAAGGGAGGCAAGTGGGTGGGAGAGGTTTAATTGCTGAACTGTCTGAGAAGTATTTAAAATTATCCCAATCTCTCAAGTGCTTTAAGTCTGTCTGTCTACAAAAATGCCTGTTCTCAACCTGTACTCCAATTCAGTGCAGAGTAGGGTTGCATAGGCCTAGAGCATACACGCAACAAAACATGCTTCAATATTATGGCAGATGCTGACAAAATTTTACAAGGACGTCTTTCCTGTGGCCAGGTAGGAGCTGAACAAGAAATGGACGTTGTGAGACTTTAATTCCTCACACTAAATCAGTTCACACATTAAGAGAGAAGTTTGCACAATGACAATATAAATCAGAGAGAATTTAAAGGACACTTTTAAAGACCATTAAACTCATCTAATAAAATAGGATTCTCCAAATTTTTCATCTGTGCAACACTATTTTGAAAGTTAAACAAAATAACATGACTGCAAGTAGCAGCAAAGGCATGCAAAGCATATCAAATATCAATGGGGGTCTTGACTACATCTGCAGAGGGTATGACCCCACTTAGCATCCCAATTCACGGTTTGGGAACCTGGAGTAGATTAGCATTTTTAGATAACAGACAGACAGACAGAGAGAGTTTCTTTTCCCATTCTTTCAAAGGCTCTAGCAGGAAAGAAGGAAATAGTTCTCCCAGGCTTCGATATTACCCCCCCCCCTCGCCACAAAAAATGCCTTTGAGACTGTTTCCTCAGTACAAAGCTTAGAGAAGCAAAAAAAGACACTTCATGTTTATCTGTCTTTATTTTCTGTTGCTACCTCCATTCCTAGAGCTACCCTCATGTCCCCTGAACTTCAGAATCCACTTATTTTCCATCTGCTGCCTACAATTTCAAAGCCTTCCTGACTTGACAAAAAGAACTTTGCTTCTCTTGGCTACAACAGAAGAAGCGATCAGAGCCAACTGGGGTATATCAGGGCCACTGGAAAGAGACAGGACTCTGGGAATGCTAATGTGAGACAACACTGTTAGAATACATTAGATGCAACAAAGCTTTAAAAAGGCACAACCAATTTAACTTTTGTAGAAAATGAAAACTGAAAAGTCAGCAATGTATCCAAATCAAGATCCATTCTCAAATGCTAGTAAATCATTGCAGAAACTTGTTTCCATCATGAGCTAAGTTTCACGAAGTCAAAACGAACGTTTTATAAACAAACACTGTATTTTATTTTATTTTATTTTTAAAAGCCTAAATCTTAATATCCACTGCTCTCCAATACAATCACATAATGTTATAATTAAAATTCTTACCCTCATTACTTTTGAAAATGGGTCTTTGGCTACAAAACACCTAAGTAAAGTTAGAAAATCCTACTCCATGTGAGTAATAAAACAACGAAAGAGCCACTTACTCTGGAGTGGCCCCGCTGAAGCCCACTACTCCAGATTAAGTGGTTGGTGGATTGCAGCCCAAGCTAACTCATTTTGTTCTGCCTAGAGTTTTCCGGTTTACTTAAAGTGCAAAATCATTTGTTGTTTGGAGACATTGCCAACAGCCACCCACAAAGTATTTCTGCATTTCAGCAATGAAAGTCTAACCCTTCACATTATTTCTTCTTAAACTCCCCACTCTCTCCCAGGACATGAAATCAACCCCTTGTAAAATCTCTTTAATTTCCTGCTCTGGTTCTTGGGCCTACTAACTGGACCTATAAGATGTTTCACATATTTTCCTCGCTTTGCTGGTAAACTCCTTCAGTTGTAATAGTGGAGCCCATAAACAAATGTCATGCAAGACAAGATCAAGGGATCAAACTATGTAGTTACCATCTTTGAGCTGAAGTATTTTATCTTAGGCTTCATGTTCATTCATTTATTTTTATTTATTTATTTAATATATTTATATCCCGCCCCTCCTGCAAGCAGCTCGAGGCGGCTAACAAATTTCAGTTAAAACAATTTTTAAAATATTAAAACAATCATAAAAATAAAAATTTACACCAGGACAAGTTCAGTAAATACTGAATTTAAANGATTATATTTAATCTCAACATGGGGACAAACAGGCAAAAAGTTTAACTGCTGCTGTCTTTTGCATTCCCCTGCAATAGAAGCAATGGGCAAGGCACCCCATAAACACTGTTTTGTGGAGTACATGAGGAGTCATTCTGCACACAACAATGGACTCCTGCCTCCATGAGGAGCTAGCTGCTGAGCAGTGATTTACCACTGCAGTTCCTCTGCAGCAGCAAGTTCTCAATGACCAGCCATTCATTAGTAGCTGATGTTATGTTAATGAGGTGCTAATGAGACAGTTTCCTGGGGAGCTCAGTAAATTAGCTGTTACCCTCTGCTTATGGGAATATGGTAGTATGGAAGTGGTACAAGATGGGATCAAAAATAAAAAGATGCTACTGTCATTTACTCCTCCGCAATGGTCCTGGGTAATCTATGTATGGATCAGTGGAAGTGGTCTGCCTATATTTAAAAGGTGATACTGACTCCCTGAATTTCCCTTGACTATATGATCTGTCCAAGGGAGGCAAGTGGGTGGGAGAGGTTTAATTGCTGAACTGTCTGAGAAGTATTTAAAATTATCCCAATCTCTTAAGTGCTTTAAGTCTGTCTGTCTACAAAAATGCCTGTTCTCAACCTGTACTCCAATTCAGTGCAGAGTAGGGTTGCATAGGCCTAGAGCATACACGCAACAAAACATGCTTCAATATTATGGCAGATGCTGACAAAATTTTACAAGGACGTCTTTCCTGTGGCCAGGTAGGAGCTGAACAAGAAATGGACGTTGTGAGACTTTAATTCCTCACACTAAATCAGTTCACACATTAAGAGAGAAGTTTGCACAATGACAATATAAATCAGAGAGAATTTAAAGGACACTTTTAAAGACCATTAAACTCATCTAATAAAATAGGATTCTCCAAATTTTTCATCTGTGCAACACTATTTTGAAAGTTAAACAAAATAACATGACTGCAAGTAGCAGCAAAGGCATGCAAAGCATATCAAATATCAATGGGGGTCTTGACTACATCTGCAGAGGGTATGACCCCACTTAGCATCCCAATTCACGGTTTGGGAACCTGGAGTAGATTAGCATTTTTAGATAACAGACAGACAGACAGAGAGAGTTTCTTTTCCCATTCTTTCAAAAGCTCTAGCAGGAAAGAAGGAAATAGTTCTCCCAGGCTTCGATATTACCCCCCCTCGCCACAAAAAATGCCTTTGAGACTGTTTCCTCAGTACAAAGCTTAGCGAAGCAAAAAAAGACACTTCATGTTTATCTGTCTTTATTTTCTGTTGCTACCTCCATTCCTAGAGCTACCCTCATGTCCCCTGAACTTCAGAATCCACTTATTTTCCATCTGCTGCCTACAATTTCAAAGCCTTCCTGACTTGACAAAAAGAACTTTGCTTCTCTTGGCTACAACAGAAGAAGCGATCAGAGCCAACTGGGGTATATCAGGGCCACTGGAAAGAGACAGGACTCTGGAAATGCTAATGTGAGACAACACTGTTAGAATACATTAGATGCAACAAAGCTTTAAAAAGGCACAACCAATTTAACTTTTGTAGAAAATGAAAACTGAAAAGTCAGCAATGTATCCAAATCAAGATCCATTCTCAAATGCTAGTAAATCATTGCAGAAACTTGTTTCCATCATGAGCTAAGTTTCACGAAGTCAAAACGAACTTTTTATAAACAAACACTGTATTTTATTTTATTTTATTTTTAAAAGCCTAAATCTTAATATCCACTGCTCTCCAATACAATCACATAATGTTATAATTAAAATTCTTACCCTCATTACTTTTGAAAATGGGTCTTTGGCTACAAAACACCTAAGTAAAGTTAGAAAATCCTACTCCATGTGAGTAATAAAACAACGAAAGAGCCACTTACTCTGGAGTGGCCCCGCTGAAGCCCACTACTCCAGATTAAGTGGTTGGTGGATTGCAGCCCAAGCTAACTCATTTTGTTCTGCCTAGAGTTTTCCGGTTTACTTAAAGTGCAAAATCATTTGTTGTTTGGAGACATTGCCAACAGCCACCCACAAAGTATTTCTGCATTTCAGCAATGAAAGTCTAACCCTTCACATTATTTCTTCTTAAACTCCCCACTCTCTCCCAGGACATGAAATCAACCCCTTGTAAAATCTCTTTAATTTCCTGCTCTGGTTCTTGGGCCTACTAACTGGACCTATAAGATGTTTCACATATTTTCCTCGCTTTGCTGGTAAACTCCTTCAGTTGTAATAGTGGAGCCCATAAACAAATGTCATGCAAGACAAGATCAAGGGATCAAACTATGTAGTTACCATCTTTGAGCTGAAGTATTTTATCTTAGGCTTCATGTTCATTCATTTATTTTTATTTATTTATTTAATATATTTATATCCCGCCCCTCCTGCAAGCAGCTCGAGGCGGCTAACAAATTTCAGTTAAAACAATTTTTAAAATATTAAAACAATCATAAAAATAAAAATTTACACCAGGACAAGTTCAGTAAATACTGAATTTAAATCAGAGGTTCCCAATACTGAGCCAGAACTCCAAGTGAAGTCACACTTTCTGCAGATGAGGCCACAGTCCCTTTGATTCTTGATATACTTGGCATGTCTTTGTTGCTGTCAAGGTTGACAAGATTATATTAAAGTCTCAAAATAGGGTCAAACAGGCAAAAGGTTTAGGAACCACTGATTTAAGTATACTTGTTGCTATCATGTTCTAAAGACTTTTAAATAACAACAGCAATATTTATTATTATTATTATTATTATTATTATTCCACCTATATCTGTCTCTGGCAGCTTTCAATCAAAAATATTCAATGAAAATACAATATCATATAAAACAGATAAAAACATTTAAAACAATAAAACCCATTCTGGTATGCAAAAAGAAAACAAAAGTACATAAGTGCCATACTAGGTCTGTCTAATGGTCTATCTAGCCCAGCATCCCATCTCATACAGTGGCCAACTTTGGTTGCCTTAGAGAAGTGTACAAGAGGTCATAACAGAGAACTCCAGTGGCAACATGGGCCAGTGCATAGTGCACTAGACTGGATGTCAGGAGTCCATTCCTGGCTCTTCCACTGACCTGCTATGTGGTATTGGGGAAGTCACTTCACCTCTCTGTTTCCCCCCATTTTTCTGTCTTACCTGTTTAGACTGATAGCTCCTTAGGGCAGGATTTCTGTGTAATGTCTACAGTGCTTAGCATGAAGAGGCCCTGGTCTCATTTGTTACTGTAATCTTTATTGTTGTTACTGCCGTTACTTCTCCATGGTGTATCCACACCTTGTGTACAGTTCTGGTCTCCCCATCACAAAAAGGTCACAGTCGAAATGGAAAATGAGCAGAGAAGGGCAAAAAAGGTATGTAATGTCTTCCGTATGAGGAGTGGCTCAATAGAGATCTTCAGCTTAAAGAAGAGACGACTGAGGGGGAATATGATAGAAATTTACAAAATAATTAATAGAGCAAGCCTGTTATTTGCTCCTTCATATAATGCTAGTACTCATCCTTCATGAGTACTAGTATGAAATTAGTTGGCAGCAAATTTAAGACAAAGTGAGCTTTTCTTCACACATCATATAATTAGTGACTTGTTTCCAGACTTGTTGCTGCAGGACACTGAGGGTGGGTGATTTCAGATGTTACGGGCTGGCGGTTCACCACCGTGGATCCCCAGGGGGGGTGAAGACAGCAACCACCCCCCGGGGCCAAAAAAAGCCCCGAACAGACGTGACCTGGACCACGGAGGGGAATGAAGCCGCCAGATCACGGACCGGGGCAGCGCAACAGACGTTACGCTGATCCCCAGCTGTGGCAAGCACACCCAGAATCCCCTGGGCAGGGGCAGGACACAGACATGGCCGCCGGAGGGCAAAAGAAGCCAAAAGGCACCAAAGGGAACACCCACACCAGGGAAACGGGAAGGGAGGGGGGAAAGGGAGACGGAGAACAAGCGCACAGGTTCCACACACAGCAAGCACACACACACGCACGCAGGCAGGCACGGAGGATAGCACAGACAGGGAAGGGGGGGGACAAAGGCGACCGGACACCAGGGAAGGCAGGCCGG
>QEPC01006666.1:1176932-1193071 GCA_003113815.1 Sphenodon punctatus | reverse complement strand
GGTGAAAACAGACATGACGCTAACCACCCTTTAACCACCCTTGGTGGTTATTTATGCATGTTGCAGGGCTGTATTGGTGCCCTATGCAGCCCTGAAACATGCATAAATGACCACCAAGGGTGGTTAGCGTCATGTCTGTTTTCACCCTGAGAAGACCAATAGCATAACTGGTTTCAAAAATGGATTAGATAAGTTCTTAGAGGATAGGTCCATGCTTGGCTATTAATCAAATGGGTCAGGGGATGAGACCTCTGACTGTCGGAAGCTGGGAGTGAATAGCAGGAAATGGTTCATTTTTTAGTAGTTAAAGTTACAGAAAATAAAGGAGAAGCTTTGTTTTGCAATAGGCATGTTGTCTCACAATAAGCAAGAGCCCATCTTCCAGAGTTTTGTTCATTCCCATTCTTAGTAATGGGGGGGCAGAGAAGAGGCTTGCAAGTTTGTTTCAGAGAGATGACATGCATGTCAAGAGGCGCTCCCACGCACGCACGCCATGCAAACGAAGGATTAACATGAGCAAAAAGTCAACAACAAGCAAAAAGTGCAGTTTTTCATGGTGGATGAGTGTGTATCAATTTAATGCTCTACACATAGTTAAACGAGACCTATGACTGACAACATTACAGTTTAATCGTATTGTACGAAAATAGCATTTCATTTTGGAGGCCATCAGCAGTGACTGACAATCCTTGGACAGGAATTCTGGGAACTCTCAAATGGTTTAACAATATTTGACATGGGTTTATAAGAAATTAAATCATTCTGAATGGCCATGGACAGGCTAAATGATTTAATAAAATCTTTATGCCATCTAGGACAACAAGAAATACTGCTAAGGAAGGCATTTTATATCCTGAAACGGGTCCGCGGCTTTAAGAAATGATCCCCTAAACGTTGTAAAGCTTGGACTATGCAAAGTATTTCTGCTATTATATACACTGGCGGCCACTTACTGCAGCTATTATTCCTGGAAGCCGTTCAGAGGAGAACAGGGCTGATAAAGCACTTAGCAGAGGTTGTTTGTCTAGATCCATCTGTGTTTTCAACCAGTCATGAAACCTATTGGGTCCTTTTTAAGAGAGTCTAAATGTTCCTGAGTCTAATAAATTGTCTTTATTTTTATTTGTCATTTTTTATTATTTACAATGCAGGGCTAAAATAACTTGCTCAGAATTGTCATATTGGTTTGTACAGACTGACTGCACTTGCACCTCCTGAAGGGTAAGATTGAGCCTGTCCTTTCTTTGAGTACACAGAAGGCAAAGTGTTTACAAGAAACGTCATCCTGCCCTGCAGGATGACTAAGCACAATTACAGTCCTTTAAACTATGGATATGGGGATGGCTCCCAACCTACTTCTCAGAGGAAACACACAGAAGGCAGGTCTTCCTGGGAGGCAAAACTATGTTTCTTATCTGTCATAACTGTCTTTCAAAAATTGCATTCTCACTCCCCACCATCTTTTCCCATTGCTTGAAGTTCTCATTTCACCTACTCAAGGTGAGAGAAGGAACAGGGGCATTCCCTTACTGGAGTGGCATGTGTACCAGCAGCGTAGTGTTGGGCTTTTTTTAAACCAAGTTTTGCAACCAAAAAACCATTCCAGCTTGCGCTTCTTTCCTGCTGGCATTAGTCAAAAGAGCCTCATGCTGAATCACACTTTTCAAAATCAGTTTCAAGCATGGCGGGTGACACCGGCACCATTAGAAAGCACTTGTGTCTACCAAGAGGCATGGCTCCACAACTTAGTCCCAGAGTTCGATAACAGAAGTTCCCAAAACCCAGCAGCATGAATGCACAGAGGTCCTTCAAGTGTCATTATCCCCACTTCTTGGTGTCTACCCTACAGCTCTGAAATTCCCTTCCCCTGCCTCCCAGTTCCAGAGGCAGTGTGAGACCTTCCTATTTGGCCAGGCATTTGGTGGGTGGGGATAGGCTTCATGGAGGAGAGTTTTGGGATGTGTGTGTTATATTTATTCTTTATCTTATTTATGTACTCTAACCCATCTGGAATTCCCAGGACTGAGTGGGCTATAAGCAGAGATCCGTGTTCACTCTGTTTCCCCCCGTTGCCATCTTACTTGGTGTCTGACAGTGGTGGGGGACTTGATGAGGGCTAATCGACTGAAGCTGAATCCTGACAAGACAGAGGTGATGTTAGTGGGTAAGGCGATGGAGATGGCGGCCCCCATTATTGATGGGGTCTGCCCTCCACTGGCCTCCCAAGTATGAAGTATGGGGGTGCTCTTCGATGCGCAGCTCCATCTGGATTTCCAGGTGGAGGCTGTGGCAAGGAATGCTTTTTGCCAATTACATCTGGTGCGATGGCTTTGGCCGTTTGTTTCAGACTCGGACCTTGCCACTGTCATCCATGCTTTCATCACCTCTAGACTACTGTAACACTCTCTACATGGGGCTACGCATGGTGATGGCTCAGAAATTGCAGCTGGTGCAGAATGCGGCAGCCTGTCTCTTAGTGGGACTGCACCACCAGGAGCACATTACATTACTGATCTGTTCTCTGCACTGGCTGCCGGTAGTTTTCCGGGCCCAATTCAAGGTGTTGGTCTTGGCCTATAAAGCCCTAAATGGCTTGGGCCCTGCCTATCTGTGAGACTGCGTCACTCCCTGGGTCCTGGATCGGCCCCTGCGGTCATCTGGGGGTGCCCTGCTCGAGGTCCCCCGGGTTCTTCAGGGGCCATGCAGGGGAGGGCATTTTCTGTGGCCACGCCTTAGCTGTGGAACTCCCTTCCGGTAGAGGCCCGGCTGGCCTTGGATCTTCCCTCCTTTTGGAAAAGTTGTAAGACCTGGATGTTATGCCAAGTGTTTGGCAGGGGATATGGGTAATGGTGGGGTGTGTGTGTGTTAGGGATGGTGGGGGGGGATGTGATTTTTTCCTCCTTTTTATGTTGTTTTAATCTATGTTTTTAGTGCCTGTGGCAGGAGGGGTGGGGTAGAAAATGTTTTAAATAAATAAATAAATGGGGAAAACGTAGTTAACATAGGTCTCTGGCTAAAAGTCCAAATAAATAAAATTCCACAAAGGAAGAGACAGGCTTAGTAACTTGGAGCTAGTAACAAAAATGAGAATACAACTCAGGGACTCTTTTCTCCTACCTTAGGTTATGAATAATTTAATTTCCACTTGAAATGAACAGGATTTATTTGTATCCTGTGGTGGAAAAAGCCTGACTCCCAAGCAACCCCTTTTCCCTCTCCCAGTACCCACTGTACCACTAGGTGACATTGCCTCCAACCCTATGTTGTTACTAAAGCTTACCTGAGCTTATCTGCTATGAAGATCACACGCCGCTCAAGCAGAAGGGAAGCAAAGATTCTGATCATCTGTCGTATGCTCAGACACTTGAAAAGACACTCAAAGTCCACATGCTCTAGACGTGAGTCCATTGGACGCCGAAGTTCTATCACCTAAACACATTCACCAAATGTAAATTAGTTTAACTGGCCAGGTTTGTGATATTTTACGTCCTCATAGCCATCCTTTCAGGTCAGACTTCCTTATCAAAAGCTGCTGGGCTGTCAACCTTAGCACTCTGATTGCAGCCATCTTGGCAAATTGGCCACGTACAATAATGGACGAGTCTCTGGTTTTATAAGAGTTTGTCTCTGGCATCATCACCAAGATCCTGATGACTCATCACTCACCAACCACCTGCAACTGAACTTTCCAATGGTTGCATCTCCACAACAACATTTAAATAAATCAACTGAAGTTGCCCCTTACAACTCAATCTTTCCTGCAATGTGTATGCAATAAGAGAACGCTACAACATACACCTTCCATAGCACGCACTTGAAAAGCATCAGCTTATCTTGCCCTCATAAATATAGCCTCTGAGAATTCACTACACTTTCTGCAGCATTGTCTGTAGTGAGAGGACCAACAATTTTAATGTCCCTCACAGGCCACTGTCGTATTAGCACAAAGTACATTGTGGGTCAAAATGTCTACAGGTGTAGCTTCCCTGGTGCCAATGGATTTAACACAGTGCCAAATTTAACTCTATGTAAAAAGTAACAGGCGGAACAGGATCACAAATATAGCCTTAAAATGGCATTCACCTCCTTTCTTCTGTTGAATACATAGGATCAAATCGTGTACTCTGTGACACCACTGTAATTCCATGGAACTCTGCTGAATGAATGAGTTTATCACAGATTTACACCAGTGTCACAGAAAGCAGAATTTTAGTTCACTTAATGCTAACAAAAACCTAAGAAACTAATTATGACATTATTCAGTTTAGCCCATGTACGTTACAGTGCCAGTTAAGTTTTATTTCTTACATGTTTAGCATAGGCCCTTTTTACATGGGCTGTGGCACGTGGGGTTGGTGTGCGCCACCGTCCATGTGTAATGGGGGGGTGTAAATGGGCACACACCCAGCTACACCCATCCCCCACCCAACAACATGCACGGAGCAACCGCCGTTTTCGTTGGTTGCTCCGTACATGAGGGATGGTGTAGATGGGTGTGCATGGGAGCACGCACACCCACCGACGCATGAATGGTGCCGCTCGTGTAAAAAGGGCCATAGTTGCAAAAATAAAAGTGAGATTAGATTTATTCATAAGAGTTACACATTTAAAATCCACAGGACTTTCCTAAATACTAGAGTAGGTGGTCTTGGTTATTTCAGAGTACTGAACTTCAAAACTGTCATTAACTGCTGGTAGTAACTCTTTGGCCAGCTCTGTATCTATTGCTTGTTATGATGTTTGCAAGGACTTTTAGCTTCCTGACTTCAGGTGATTACTCATAATAGAAAACACCTTAATATTCACTTGCTAACACTGTGATAAAAACTCAGTCATGTCATAACTCTTCTGGTAAATACGTCCTTGGAGTATATGGAAAATTATTATTAAACTATTATACATTATTTTATTTATTTATTTACACCATTTATGTCCACCCTCTCCTGCCTAGGCAGCTCGAGGCGGCTTACAAAAATTAATATTTAAAAATATACATAAAATATATACAATACATAAAAGGGAGGCATAAAAGAAAATTAAAAACCCATCCTCCCCACCCTTCACCCACCTCCCTCATCAAAGGCTTGGAAGAACAGCCATGTCTTGCACTGTCGCCGAAATGTGGCAAGTGAAGTTAAACTCCAAATGTACCACCATGCATTTGGCATGGTATGGCCAAGATGTCTTTGTGCCATAGCTTAGCAGTAACAAAGACTCGTACTAAATTCTTTTGTTAAGACTGGTTCATAATAGTGAAATGGTGTTCTTAATAATGGTTGTTCTGCTGCTTTCCAGGTCCCTCCCAAAACATGCAGTACCCTTATGAAATGCCTTATACTAATACTAAACTGCCTAACTAAGTCAGACCAATGGTCCATCTTTGCCCAGTATTGTCACAACCTGACACAGCAGCAAAAGTTTCAAATTCAGGTCCAAATCCAGCTCTTCCAGGGTCTCCGGCAGAGGCCATCCTGGCATGCTACCTGAGACCCCTCCAAGCCCCCAGCAGAGGCCTCCCGCAGGTGGGCTACCAGGGATCCTGAAGTGGAGATGCTGGGGATTGAACCTGGGACCTTATACATGCAAAGCACATGCTCTTACCACTTGAGCTATGGTCCTTCCTATGCCACATTCTCTTCCTCTGACTTGTTATTACAGTAGAAACTGCTTATCTGCACTGCTCTTAACTCCAACTCCTCTTTATTCCGTCCATTTCTTATGTCTTCTGCAGCTCTCAAACACACTGTATTACTGTGGCAGCACATCGAACATGTGGCTAGGTGGCCATGCATCCGCAATGCCTCCAGCGCCCACCCACCACGACGGGCAGCCATGGTGGCTGCCTAAGGCGGACCCAACCTGGGCCAGCAGACAGTCCAGTTTGGCCTAATCGGGAGGACTTTAGTCCACCCTGTGACTTTGGGGGTTTCTTGGGGTCACAGCCCAGGCTAGTTGCCAAAATTATGTTGGAAATCCCAGGCCAACATCTGACAGCACCTGCACACTCCTCCTGCCACGGACCATGTGGGTGGGGGAAGCGTGCTGGGCTGCCTTCTGATACCAATATATCCCGGTTGATCACTGGGAAACCAAGGCTCCGCAGCACAAGGGAAACCAAGGCTCTGTGGTCCGCTCTGGCACAATCTCACCTACACATAGGTGCAGGTGCCTCTGTTCTCTCTCTTTTTCTCCCTCTTTCTCTTTCTTCAGCCTTCCTGTGCACTCCCAGTAATTCTGCTTTGCCTTCTGCTTTGCACATAGGTGCAGGTGAGATTGTACCAGAGCTGGCCACAATGGTCCACTGTCACATCTGTTTTTACCCAGTGACTGATCTGTGATCCATGACAGGGTCTGTTTTTAGACGAGATGTTACCACACAGATCCACCCACCTCCACCTACATGAGCACCTGTCTGAAGGTGGTGGGGGTGGGGGTGCACTCCTGTGAGCCATGCAGCACCTACCATGACCACTCATGGAGCACTGACGAAAAAGCTGGAGTGCTCTGTGTGGGGGCAGGCAGAATGGTACATGGGGACAGGGGCCCACGCATCCCCAGCCCATATGAACAGGGACATACAGCCATGTTGGCTGAGTGATCCACCATTCAGAGGCACTGGGGGCGAGGAAACAGCCTTTGCGAGGCACAGGAAGTGGTCAGAAGTGCTGTGGAGCCTTGGTTTCCCAGTGATCAGCTGGGACATATTGGTATCAGAGGCCAGCCCAGCGTGCTTTCCCCACCCACATGGTTTGTGGCAGGAGCAGTGTGTGGAGGCTGCCAGGGTAACCACCCAGGGAGCCTTCCATTTGAATCCCTTCCCGATCACTCCACATATGTGGGTGCGCTGCAGCCATCCCACTCAGCGGACACAGGCCCGCCTCCCAGTCGTGCTCATTTAAAAATGGCCAGTGGCTCATCCCCTCCCCAGCTTGACCCATAGCTATTTATGGACCTATCCTATAAGAACTTATCCAATCCTTTTCCAAACCCAGTCATGATATTGTCCTTCATAACATCCCCCGACTATGAATTCCACAAGTTCATTGTACATTAATTGTGTTATACCATTATTGGAGCTTAGAGTTTTTCAAGTGGTTTATGGTTGCATATTACCTCATTTCCAGCTCCAGGTAGAAAAGTCTTTACTTTGATTGTCTTTCCAGGTGCAGGAAAAGGCGACTCCATCAGACTTCTCATAAATGGATAAACCAGGGCAGCAGAGATTCCCCTTCTCCTTTCAACCTCATCCAGGATCTGATCCATCAGTCAGATGAAAGAGAGAACAGAGGCAGCGTAATAACAGCAGCTTACATTTACGCAACATCTTTCATCCCCAAGGGAGCCTAAAGCATGCTCTGTACTGAGCCTAACTCTCCCCTTATGTATAGTCGTTCGATCCCACTGAAGGCAAAGCAGAATTACCGGGAGTGCATAGGAAGGCTGAAGAAAGAGAAAGAGGGAGAGGGAGAAAAAGAGAGAGAGAGAGAGAGATCAACTTCCCCTCTGGATGAAACTCAGCTACATATAAGGCAGAACATAGCAGCCCCTCTGAAGCAGCCACACTTCACAGCAGCTTTGAAAAAAGTAAGGAATAGTGTATCCCTATGAGTGGTTGGATTTTGGCTAGGATAGCATGGCTGATGGTTCTGCTATTAAGCGATCGCCTGTTATCAGGACCTCCATTTTACACCTGAGATTAACACCGAGACTGGTCAGATGTTCAGCATTTCCTGCTTCAGTTTCTGAAACCTGGGAACATCCATGGCGTAGCAATCCTCATACTCTACTGAAACTGGAACTAGCTCTGAGCAGGTTTATGAAGCATGCCCTGCTGTTTACAATGGTTGTCTGCACTGAGGTCATTTTCCATTTGATATGTCACAGAAGAGGCAATCTAGCTGTATGGGAAGCAGATGGAACTCCTTATAGATTCAGGAGATTGTTTTTCTTTTTCCTTTTAGCTGCTTGGGCCAACATAAATTAGACCACAGTTAGGTTTTCCCACATTAGATAGAACATGATGGTGATAAACCTAAAGAAGAGAGGAAAGCAAGCATTAAAGCAGTTAGTGGTTTGACCTGGAAGACGGATCTTTTAACCGCAACTCATGAGCCAAAGGCCATGTGATGGTTAGTGTGTCTAATCCAGGCCTTTTCCCTTGTTGCTGTTGGAACTGCTTTCCATTGAGACAGAATGTTAAAAGGCATTTCAGTGCAAGCTGCCCAGTTACATTAATATCTAAATGACACCAAAACCCAACACAAGCCCTGGCTGGAGCTCAGCCTCTCCTTCCTCTTAGCCACACAACAGCAGGAGTTTTTAGAAATGCTGTGCATTTGCGGCTACCAGTGAGAGAAGCCAGGAATGTCCATGTAAGTCCACATCAATTTAGCTTCCATTTATCACTTATTTAGGGGCCAAAATATCACCCCAAAGTAAAGAACCTCCCCAACAAAGGCCAGCCCAGTGACTAAGGCTAGTTCCATGCTAAAGTTTTGCCCAATATTGACTGGGATGGGAAGGATGCAGTCACCTTTTGCCCTACATGCCAAAGATACCATGGAAAGCTGCTAGCGTGGCCTGTCCTGCCCTGTGATGTGTACCTGGCTATGGTGGCTGAAGATGAGGAATGTTGCCACTGTTCAAACCAGAGCACTTTGCTGTGCTTTTTGCTTCTGCAATTGGACACAAGCTCCAAAAAAGTCACAGTCCACATTAGAGGCTTGTGCTGGATCTCTGGAATGCAAGACAGGGGAAAAGGGCAAGTCTGCACCCTCCTACGCTATTATATGTGTGGTTAAGTCCCCAGTGTAGACATACCTAAGGCTATGTTCAGACAATCACACTACCCTCAAAATCACTACCTCAACCAGCTGCTTCAGGGTAATGGATTATACATTCTGGAAAGGGAGTCTTTGTGACAGGTTTATCATGCTTCTTACTTCTTAACTTGCTTTTGTTCACACAGTTACTCCAGAGTAAAACAAATATTTCTGTTTCATTACGGGTTATAACCTCGCCTTTTAGCTCACTTTTTGTGAAAACAAAAGCAAGGTTAAAGTGGGTATCCAAAGTAAGTAACTATGTAAACAAGTCTTCAGTGGCGGTAAATCATGCTACAGTATTTCCTCTGTTCCATTTTCTCTGCAAGTCTTTGCATTGCTGCCTAGATTTTCCCCTCCTTCTCTCAAGTGGTTTTACTTGCTGAGGATACATTAAGTAAATGACAAATTAAACTGAAAGCTCTTGGGGGCTGTAGCCTCTTGTGCCTAGAACAATGGGTGAACACAAACAAGACGGGGGCAAGATCCCCTGGCTGCCCTAGGAAGGGCCATTGCAGCTGCCAGACTTTGGCAGGACTTGCAAACCCCTGCTGCACAGAAAGATTAGGCTGTCCGGAGAAGCTGCTGCCAAACAGCTGATCGGAGGGGACCAGGAGGAGCACTCATGCCAGCTGCCAGACAGCTGATTTAGTGGGGGGGAGGCCAAAGGAGCGCATTCACCCGGGCCACCAAACAGCTGATTTGGAGCCCAAAGGAGCACGCTCACCATGACTGATAAACAGCTGATCGTCCCCCCACCGCAATCAACTGTTTGACAGCCCGGGTGAATACACTCCTCTAGGCCCAGTCCTCACCTCACATTGGGTCTGGGCGTGGCCTAACAGACAGGAGGGCACACGTTAGCCTGGATTAGTGTGGCTGAGTGAACCTTAACTCGCGCCGTATCACCGATCTTCTCCGGATAACGTGTCCGGTAGTCATGAGACTGAAAGGGGCAAATGTCTGGCGGCCACCGAACTGATGAGCAGGTAACTTGCAGGCTACTGATATATCTATATCTTTATATATTTTAAATGAGGAAAATTCAGCCCAAGAGATTGTATTGACCTAAAAAAAGAGGCAAGACCATCCACTGAGTGAGGCCATAAGCAAGTTTAGAAGTAAAGAAGCCTGAGGATTGTGCATCAGCCTTCACCAATAGATATTACTACAATGAGTAGAGAGAGCTCTAAGGGGAATGAATGTAATTCTGGCAATCAAAAACAAGATGCTTATACATAGACAGCTGTTCTCTTTTTTGTCTACTTTCACAAAGTGTATCCTCAATCCTCTTTTGCCTATAACCACAGAAACTGGAGCAGCTCCATTTCTCTTACATGCAAGATTCTTACACTTGCACACATACAGGGTCTGATTTGCACATGTAAAGGAAATAGCTACATGTCTAACAAGTTAATTTAAGTGACAGGGTGTACTTGCATGATTTACATGCACAATGCAGGTTTGGTTACTACTAGTGTGCAAACAGAGATCTTGCAATTCCTGCCTATATTGGGTATTTTCTGGCAAAAGATTCATATTCTGCAGCCCTGTGTTCACTTCATGTCTTTGCTTCATCTTGATTTATATCTTGAGTTCACAAATATAGATCTAGCAGCAAGATGCTTTTATATTATCTGCTTCATCTGTCTTTCCCACAAAAACTGTGGAGAGCTAAGGCACTGTCCAAGCTAGATAGTAACATCAAAGAGAAAAATAATTTCAGAGCATGTATCATTTTCTTTTAAGATCTATCTGTTACCTATATTCTCTAGGACCAGAATGGCATGTTCTGTTACAATTAAGATATTTGTTTAGACACCTGTTGTACACAGAGATTATTGCAATAACCCATTGGTTTCAGACCTTTTATAAAAGAGATCATAAGCAGAACCAAGGGTGGCTTTTGACAATTTGCCACCCTAGGCTAAATGCCAGGAGCTCTCCCCACTGCTGTGTTTTAAGGGGGGTTGCTTAGGCCCAAGTGCTCACACCTCCCTTGTGTGTGCTGCTGGCAAGGGCTCTGGATTCCCCACTAAACAGCTGATGAGCAAGCAGCCCTGTTCATCAGCTGTAGAATGGGGAAGCCCCAGAGCTGGCTCTTGCCCCATAAGCTCTGCAGCAGGGATGCTCCAGTTTCCACTCAGCTGTTGTAGACCTTTCAGGAGCGAGCACTACCCAACAACAGACTGTAAGATTGGGAAACCAGTCTTTACTGAGTCATTCTTAGGGTGTTAACAAATGAGACATTAGCCCACACCAGGTGGGTGTACACCTGCCCTTGTTTTATTAGGTGTTCACCCCCACTGGACATGAGACCACCACCCACTGGAACTGCAGCCACCCCTCGCAGCATGCTCTCGGAGAACGGGGAGCCCACAGTGTGGGAAATTGCAGGCTAATGTGCGCACACATGCCCAAGTCTCATTAATTAGGTTGCAGCCAGCGCCTCTTTGTGTATAGGTCTGCCAGAACCATAGAGTCGCAGGCAGAAATCCTAGAGCATCCTAGGAGTGACTGCTTCCTGTCCCCCTCTCTGCTCTCACTGGGGCTGCCAGTGTGGGCTGCCTGCAAGCACATGAAAGACACGCTGGGGGAAGTCTGTTTATTAGATTGAACATGCAAAACAAGTGAGTTGGGGCTGAGCGGGGACTGCACGGATCAAACCTGGACTGCAGCGGGCTAATGTCTCCTTAGTTAACACCCTTAGAACGTTGCTGAAATTGACAAGGGGAGGAGGGAGCATGGTCAATTTCTCCAAGCCCTTAAGGCTTTGATGCATGCTGGCCTCCCTTCTCCCCGCCTGACAGGTGATCAGTAGGGGGCAGGAAATCTCCTGCAGAGAAACAGCAGTGCTTCGCATCTCAGCCAGCTCAGGACATGCATTGTGTGGGCTGGGGGGGAAATGGTTCCCCCACCCCACTGAACAGTTGAACGGTGGGGAATCAAGAGCAGTCTCACAGAGTGGCCCCTAAGGAAGTGAACTTAAGAGGATTGACAAGATTTGCTGCCATTCATCACGGTCAGCTGCTGCCTACTTCCACCTAGGAGTGAAGCCAAACTAAGCAACTTTACTCAGAACTGAGCAGAACAAGAACAAAACTATTTTAATTTGACTTTTTAGCTTGTTCATCTTAATCTAAAGATTTTATTGGGCAAACCTCAAGACAAGCTTACAACAAAAATAAAAACATATAGATGATTAGATTGTCAGCTATGAAAAATGCCATTATTTTATTAGATCCCCAAACTAACTTCTATTTTATTTTCAGTAATTTTATTCATCAAAATAAAAGACTTTGGAATTATGTTCTAGAACAGTCCCCAAAGTCTGACTGATAAAGTGAATGGTTCCTTGCAAATGGTAAGAATTTATAAAACCCTGTGTTAAAATATGACCTGAAAGACTACGTTATATGATATGTTATCAGAGAATGTAAAAAGGAAAGAATGGTAGTCATTCAGAGCCATAAAAATCTTTATTCTCTCACAAATTCTATCTTTATTGGCACAGTTATCACAGTTAAAGATGGTTGAACATGGAAAGCAATATTTCATCAATTTGAAATGAAATTCAGCACAGCTCTATAGTTAAACTACAGTTATGGAAACTGAAATTTTCAACTCAAAATTTTAATACTTAAATTTTGGGGTTGAAATGAAATTTGGATGCAGTTTTAACCACAATGAAATTCTTCTCGAGACAGGGAACTCCCACAGGCAGAGACAGGAAGGTGGCAGCAACACAGATTTCAAACTCTCCTCAAGCAAGAAAAAAACATTTGGAATGTTTTATTGCACTTCCCCTTTAACCTTATATAAGAAAAATTACATCTGCGATACCGCAACAGATAAAGGAGCAGTTTACTGGGAGTAGATAAAATGCATCTGATTTACTTCTGTGTTTAATCAACCTTATTAATCTGCTTATTGTTCCCATAACTCCTGTGTCAGGAACTTTATCCCTCAAGAAAATTAGACCAGGGTATGATGCAACTTTGGTGTCATTTTGTACATCCAATAAGAATGGACATTATTTTTAAGTTTTTGTGAGAGATAAATATCCCAGTAGAATAAATTAGAGTTCACAACAGAGTCCTCCTATGAAGTAAACTTGATTCACAATCTCTTCCCTATGCACTGAGAAGTGCACAGGGGGCTTGCACCTGCAAATCATGCGCCGGTGAAGCTGCGCGCGGGCGAGTTTTAGATGAGCGGGGATGCACCTTACCCCCACTCGCGTTTTCTTTAAAGACGCTAATGAAAGACCTCGGGATAAGGTTCCTGACACAGGAGTTACCTCAGTCTTTCATTAGTGCCTTTAAAGAAATTGCAAGTGGGGATAAGGTCCCCACTTGTCTAAACCCTGCCCACGCGCTGCTTCACCGGTGCATAGCAGGTGCGAGCCCCCCATGCACATCTAAAACGGCGTGAGGTAGCAGAGTAAAAGTGGTACAGGCCCAACATGCATGCCAAGAATTACAGCTCAGTAGAGAATGACTTCAGAAAACAATGGAAAAAAGGTGTAGTCAGCCATTACAGATACACAGATGTTTTAGAAATTAAGACATGCTTCAGACACAGAAGTAATAAAACATTTTTCAATAAAAGCAATAATAGAGATGAAATGTCCAAAACAGTAATTGCAAGATACTCTTGTAATCACCCATCAAATTAAGACACTCTCTTTATTTGGTTTGTGGAGAGGGAAGTTTCTCTCAGTGAGGAGCCAAAACAAACATAATGCTGAAAAACAACTCACCTTGGAAAATAAGTCAAAGCAACCCAGCCGGCTAATGACACAATATACTTCAGGTAAGCGCGGACCTTTTCCACTGGGCTGATAACAATGAAAGAGAGACTTAGATTACACTTTCATTTTAAGCCATAAGGAAATCCATTTATATATCTAATCATGCATTTGGCTACTGGTCTAAATCTTTTGCCTGTCATTTCTCCACCAAAATAGTCACTCTTGGAAAAGCATCCTATTATTTCCATAAGGCAGGAAACTAACCGGCATTAGGAATGCTTATCCACTTTGGAAATCATCGTGCATCACAGCAGCTGTTGCCCAGTGGCATTCCAGCTCACAGCCATAAAGCACATTTAACAGTAGCCATAACTCATGTCTCAGCAATCCCTGCCTCTTATATACCACAATGCAGCAAATGAGGCCACTTGCAGGGAAGAATGGGAATGGGAAAGGGGGCAATGAATGGTGATTCCCATTTCTCACTTATACCAGAATGCACACAGACTGCTTAACTTGGGTTAGACATATCCACAGCACAAGAGGAATGACTTAAGTCCAATAAAATTTTGTATCAAGAATTTTCAGAGAAATTTGGGGTTATTCATTCACATGGGCAATAAGTATTCCACACTTGAATATTCTAAATAATTACAAGTGTAAATCATGCTTGACATACAGTACAATAACAAGAGACAGTAATCTAGACAGATAGGAATACATTGTTCTCCCGAAGACAATGGCAAAAGAATTATTCACAATGGGCTGGTGGAAGTCAGTGTAGCACTCTTGATCTGGTACTTATCTTTCATTGAATTATGGCACACCCATGGATCAGGAACTGTGGGTGAAAACAAATGAGAGACTAGCCTGCTGGAGTCCGGAGTCACTCCATGGAGCCCATACAGCGCCACCACTCGCAGGTTCCACATAAGGAACAGGACAGACGGGCAGGTGCCATGCTCTGCCCCCAAAGCTCCCTCCTGGCACACAGCTGTGGTGACCCCTGGATACAGGAAGCCATCCCTACTGTGGTTTTCATCCATTTTCTTGTTTATTTTAGCTTTTTGGGGTGCCTTTTTGGAGGATTCCAAAGAGAAAAAGTAAACAGGCACAGCGCCTCAGAGCAAGAGTGGAGAGAGCGCTCACTTCCCGGACTGCTCAAGGCACTCCATCTGGGACTCTATGGTCCTGGCAGACCTATACATGCGCACAGGTTGCGCACATCCTAATAGACAGGAGGCAGCCACATTCTTTGGCACAACACCCTGAGTGGGGGCTGTGGGGGTGAACATCTGGCAGTCACCTAATAGGCAGGTGGCCAACCCTCTAAGGTGGGCTACTCTCTCGTCTGTTAACACCCAGTGTGTAGATGCACCATCACTCAAGCAAGGGCTCTGTTAGGTACCAGGCTAGGGGTCCAGTGTCCCAGATATTTTTGGCAGTGTCCTAGGCTAGAGCAGGAATGATACCACATGGTTTTTGCTCCATTCTCCCTCATAAGTTCACAGGGCCCACCCCATTAGAGTTGCTGATCTGACAGGGCCTGACCCTGCAATGGCATGAGCCAGGTTCTGACAGAGCACCAGCAAGGTGATGGACAATGAGCAGTTGCTAGGGAGAAGGGGGTGGGTGCTGTGGAGTTACTATGGGAAATAGGGCAGGCACCATTTGGCATCACTACTGTTTTGGCCCAGGTCAGGCACTGCCACAATTGGGAGCGGTGCCTTGTGCCCGTTCCCCTCTCAATTCCTCACGTGAGTAGGTTGTGGGTCGAGGCCCAGGAGACCCCAGGTCTTGGTCTGGTGCTACTGAACGTGTGATCGGTTGTCAATAAGTCATCTACCATCCGGGAGTCAATCCTGGAGTGGGATGCCGACCTCGTGTGTATTACAGAGACCTGGATGGACAATGAATCTGGCCCTATTCTGGCTGATCTTGTTCCAGCTGGGTTCTTTGTGCAGCATCAGCCTCGGCTGGAGGGACAGGGGGGCGGTGTAGTCATTGTTATCAAGGATGCATTGTCTTTTAGGAGATATCCGGTGCAGGCTCCACCAGGAGCTGAGTGCCTCAATCTTGTGTTGGATTTGGCTGGGGACAGATTAGGGGTGCTGCTAGTGTACCATGCACCCAACTGCCCGGCGGCATCCCTACATGCTCTTGCTGATCTGGTGTCAGATGTGATCTTCCGGATCCCTGGATTAGAGGTCCTGGGGGACTTTAATATCCACACTGACACCGATCTTGGAGGAGCGAGGCATGAGTTCATGGCCTCCATGACAACCATAGGCCTGTGCCAAATCATCTGTGGCCCCACACATGAAGAGGGACATACACTGGATTTGGTTTTCTGCACCGGCCTTGAGGCCGGGGCTCAGTTAGTAGAAGTCAGGGGGGTTGAGTCTTGTCATGGTCTGACCATTACCTTCTTAAGGCATGCATCCTGGCGCATGTTAGCCCCCAACAGGGTGCAGGACCTATTAGATCGGTCTGCCCCCGGAGACTTATGGAACCGGATCGGTTCTGGAATGCTCTGGGGGAGTTTCCCCTGGACCTTGACACCC
>QEPC01006666.1:1139618-1164565 GCA_003113815.1 Sphenodon punctatus | reverse complement strand
TGGCCAGAACAACAAAGGGGAAAACATTGTGGAAATATTTTTAAAAGATTAAATACAGCTGCTGTACAAGCTTGTAATGGCCAAGGCTCATTTATTGGACAAGAGAATTTCAGTCTTACAGATGCATTCCTAGATCCTGAATTGTAAACCCTTTGGGGCAGGGACCGGTCTCTAATCACAAATTGGCATTATATAAATAATAATAAATAATAATAATTAAGAAGAAGAAGTAGTTCACCAACACTAAGCAAAGGAGGGGATTATTACCTGATGTACTCGGAAACTGGAATCCAGTCCTTGGCATCTGGAAAGCAGAACTGGGGGATAGCCTTGAGACGTTCCTCTGCTTCACGCACTTGCTTGGTGGGTCTTTCTAACTGTAGTTGAAAAAATCAGTGTCAAATGATTCCTCTAGACCCTATGTTCTTAAACTGGGGGGCAGGCACTCTGAGGCGGGGGGGTGCAGAAAGTGTTTTAGGGGGTGTGAGAAGCGTCCCTGCTGGCAAACACTTACCTCCATACTCACTGAGCTAGAGAAAACTCCAAAACAATGGGGTGGCAAGGGGGAGAGAGAGGGAAATGAATGAAACCCACATTTCAAACCAACTCTGCTTGCTGCTGCATGAAGGCGAGCTGGTTCCTGGTCTGCGTCTGCCAGGAGCAGGCACAGTGGCTACTGGTTCAGGGGAGGGAAGGGAGGGCTTCAGGATTGGGCAGCAGAACAGACATGGTGCAATACTCTGCTCCACCTTTTGCACTCTCTCATGTGAAACAGTCCGAGGAAGGTGCTGCACGGTACCTCACCATAGATTTGTTACACATTAACACTTCAACCACTTGGTATGTCTGAGGTGATCTGTGGAAGAGGTTCCTCAGATATCACCCATTAATTTATTATGGGTTTACCACATGAAAGTATTGTTCACAAGCAACAAATACATTAATGGTGAATTACCACATCATACCTTCCCTAGCTTTTTCTCAGACTTCATCATTCAAAAATTACGACATGTGAAAGCAACCTTCCTCTGCCCCGGCACACGCTCTTTTTAAGGGCTGAATATATACAATGCCCAAGCAATGGTGCCCAGGTCTATGACTAGAAGCACTAGGTGCTATCATAATTAATATTATCCTCCTCCTCAACTGCAAAGAAGCTGAGGCGCTGATATTTTACCTTGGGGAACTGATAGGTCACTTCCGGGAGATAAGTATTTTTAGAGGGTTTCTTCTTCAGGGAGACCACCACAAAATATTCAAACAGCTCACGCTCCTGCCATTCAATAAGTTCAAGTTCCAGGGTCCGGTAACTAGGAGCCCTCTTCAGCATTTACTGGATGTGGACTAGACGCTGAGTATGAGCTAGCATTAAATGAAAAACAAAACCATTAGATGAGCATCTGTAAAACCTCACTGGACTCAAAACTAGGGCTCCCAGTGGAAGCTACAACCTCATTGCCATCTGGAAGCTGTCTGCAGCAACACCTAAGACGACCTAACAACCCCATTCTTCTGATGAGTGCAGGCTCCTCATTGGCCAGCCAATTTGCAGAGTCATTGACTGCCTCATAGGGTGTTTATAGACATGACGCTGGCCCAGTTCAGCTCATTACGGCCTGCCTGGGCCAGTGCCTCACCTGCGCATCTGTATCTGAGCTGCCAGATGTGGGTCTGGTACAAACCTTGGCAGGGTAGGCAGCTGGCCTGGAAATGTGGGCCCATAGTTCAGGCCCAAGTTCCACCCAGGCAAGCCATAGCAGGCTGGATTGGGCAGGCATGTTCATTTCCATGCCAACCTGGCCTAGCATGGGGGGTTGCCATGGCCACAAGCCACAGCTGCCTATCATGATGGGGGGTGGGATGCCGGCTGCAGCGCAGGGGCGGGGCCAACCAGCCACACATTGTTCCCAATCCCTCCTCCCCAGGTGGATCAGGCTGGGAAAATGTTTATTCTGTTCCCCGACCTGACCTGTCCTGGCTGGGGGTGGCTGGCTGACTCCCCTCCCCAGGACATGCAGCTGGCACGTTTTCACCCATAGTAGATAAGGAGGACACAGGAGCAGGAATATGTCCAAGCAACTTGATGTCAACATGACTTGTCTGCTACCCTGCTCCTTGTCTCTGCTGCAGTCCTGCCCTTGTTCCAGCCTTGGTCCCACCAACCCTGTGTGTTCCAGCCCTTACTTCATCCTACACCAGCCTTGGACTCTGCCTCAATTTCCTCCTGCTGATCTGACTTCCTGGCTTGGCTTAGCCCCTTAACTATGACTTCAGATTACCCCCTGGACCAGACTCAGACCTTTTGGACTTGACTCGCTGTTCACCAACTCTTTCTCTGATCTGGACCCCAGCTCTAACAGTCTATGGGTATTTTCAGATGTTATGAGATCACACTCAACCACAGTCAATACCCTGTGGTGGGGAATAGTCCAGTAACGTCTGTTGGGGAACCGGAAGTTCCCCCCCAGATGTTTACCACAGTCAATTGCGGCGGGGAATCACATTCACCACGCGAGCGGGCTGAACCGGCAGGGCCGGTGTCGATTGCGTGGTGAGTGCGATTCCCCGCCGTGATGAAGGGGCCCGTCTCGTCTGGACGGCAACCACGGCCCGGAATCCCCGGAGGGGATTGCTGTGGTCAATTCGGGCAGGCGCTGCAGCCGCATTGGCCGCGGTACCCGCCCATCTCCCCAGAGGGCAGGTGGCGGGGGACCGTGGGGGGGAGGGACGGGGCTGTGCGGCCACACGTTGCGCCGCACGGCCCTGCCCCCTCCCCAATTCCCCGCCGGGATCAGCCGGCACATCTGTTGGACGTGGTGGGCTGATTCCGGCGGGGAATCAGAAGGGTGATTCCAGGACGGGGTGAATGTCGCCCCGTCTCGTCTGAAATCACCCTATGTGTAGGCAAGCGCTAATTGCAAAGCGCTTTCTCTTTTCTATGATGTCATGTCAAACAGGTTCTCCATTAAAAGTAGTCATTCAAACTGCAGCCTTCCTGATTAATTCCATTCAGAAACAAAGCCTTCTGTGAGGACTGGAGTAGCACAACACTGAAGTAATGAAATCAATTGCAATTCAGAACTTGAACACACTTCGGGTCAAGTTCATTGTGTAATTAAATTCCGTTATTAATTCAGTTATATGTTATATTAATATTAATTATATTCAGTTATATGGTCAGTTCAGTTGTTAATTCATTTATATGTTTGGAAATCCACTGAAGTTGATGGGGTTGCACCAGAATTAGAACTGCACCATATCATTAAAATCCATCACTACACCCAAGTCACTCTTATAAACACCGCATTATGCTACGCCCCATCATACTATTGACAACATTACTTTTTAAAATTCTTCTCGCTCTGCTTCTACTGATTATCAAATTACAAATTCAGAGCAACTTCACTGAACTCTGTGCTTATGCTGGTGCAAGTCGAAGCAGAATCTGGCATTGATGGATTAGACACTACTGCACCTAATAACTGCATCTCCTTCAATTTATTTATTTTTTTAGTTGCTTCCTTTAAGGAGTTTTGGATGGTTTTTTGTTGTTTTAAAAAAAATAAATTACAGCAATATGTTTGTCGATTTCACTACTAAAAACAATAACAAATGTCTATCCTTCAGCCCGAATCTCTGTTTTTGGCATGCCTTATTTAAATGACACCATGCGTAAATGATTACACTGTTCACCATATGCTGTTTAATATTACTGTCTAAATATAGAAGGTCTGGAAGAATGTCAACTAGAAGCTCCTTTAATGGAGTTTGGAGACTGCAGACATATGTATTATATATAATATATATTACACACACATCAGATACATGCATGCACACGCCATATGCACACACATCTCCAACTATGCATCTGGCTCTCAGTTGAAAAAATGCCAGTGTAAAAGAGGTTAATGAAGTATGACAGCTGCTCTTGGATAGCATTCTTTATACTGCAAAAATTATAATGCCCTGAATGGTGCCCTCCTCATTAAGTTAATTACCAATATTTATTCCAAGTTCAGGCTCCTGCATTTGCAAAAATGTTGATGAGGAGCCACTGTGTAATAAAGGTAGCAGAGTACAGAGAGAAAATCTAATTCCACGCCCTCCAAAAGACAACATCCAAAAACACTTTCAAAACTATCATCACTGCTTTCATTGGGAAACTCCGGAGAGATTGACTGGAAGCTAGTACAAACTGATCCCTGACCTTTAAACCTGTCATCCGAGTCGCTCTCACTCTCGCTGTTCTCATCTGTAATGGAGAGACAGAGGTGTCCGTTAAACTGCAGCAAATAACCATTTCTTATTATAGTAAATTTATGAAGACATTTCATGATAGCCCTTCAAAAAGCAAGCCCTCTCCCCAAGTTTTAAATTGGATAGAATAAATGGTCCATAGGATTTCTTTAGGGGAACAGCCTCTCGTAGTAGGGTTAATCCTAGGCTTCAGTTTCAGAGACCAGCTTCATGGAAGAAACAAAACTTAGAGCACATTCTCACATTCAGCAGACCAGCGCTTTTTCCGCATATTACCTTGAAGTGTGAAAGACTCTATGCGCTTCTTTAACCGTGCTTGCATTTGTTTTTTAAGCGCATTTGCAAGCGGCCAAAACCTACCTTTACAAGAGCGGGTTTGAAATGACTTGCATAAATCCTCGTGTCAGGATGTCGGTGTCTGCTCTTAAGTGTCACGTCAGTTACATGGCGCCCCGTTTCCCAGCTCTCAGCTCCACTCCTCTCCCCTCTCCCGGACCAACAGCCAGGGAAGCGAGGCACTGTGTAACTGACATATTGACTAGGCTAGGGGGATTCTCAAGCAGTCACGACCATCTCCTCAGCACCCCCTGCCTCAGCTCTTAACAGTGCCCTCAAGCACCCCCTTGCCCCTGGTAGAATCCTTGCCTCCCCAGCGGAGGAGACTTGCTTCTAACTGGGCATTCCCCAGCACTGCCTGCATCCCCGAGACTCCTCGCCCTTGAACACCTAATCCCCGGCAGGTTCTTTGCCTCCTGCAGCGGCCCCTTGTTTTCCGGGACTCCCTGAACACCCTGATCCCTTGCAGGATGGATCCCTGCCACCCTCCCCAACTTTGCTTTAACCGGGGTCTCCCCCAGCACGCTCAGTGTCCCTGCCGTCAAGTACCCTGACTCCCGCAGGGACCCCGCTTCCTCCTCCCCAGCGCCCCTGGCTGCAGTGGGGAAGGTATTCACTGAGCTCTCGGCTCCACTCCTCTCACCTCTCCGGGAGCCCGCGCTGTGTAACTGACATGATACTGACTAGGCTAGTCAGTATCATGTCAGTTACACAGCGCCTCGCTTCCCAGCTCTCGGCTCCGCTCCCCTCCGAGAGCCGGGAAGTGGGGCGCTGTGTATACATTAAAATGCTGCTTCCTAAATGCAGTCAATTTCAAAATGCGCTTAAATAAACCCTAGTGTGAATAGTGCATGGGTTTATTTAAGCGCATTTTGAAATTGACTGCATTTAGGAAAAGCAGCATTTTAATGTATGTGTGAATGCGCTCTTAGACACTTTTATTGCAAATGCTGTTTGCACTGGAACACCAATGATGCTAGGCAGCATGGAATGAGGCATCATTTTGAAAAATTTCATCCACTTTCATCCTGAAACTTTCTGAATGGAGACTGCATGACATCAGGGAACCCTATGGAGCTCAAAAGGCTTTGGTCTCCACAAGATCTTGGATTGGCAGAAAGTATAGTAGGAAACCCAGCTGAAATTAATAGGGCTTTTAAAATGTGTGAACCAAATTTGGGTATGCGTTTCCTTTAAGGAATACTCAAATGTGAACATGCACCCTTTGAGAACAGTAGCAAGAACTTCAGATTAGCATAATTTGCTTAGTTCAAAGTCCACCTTCAAGTAGTTTGATTAGTTTGACTTTAGCTTTGAAGAGTTTAAACAAAAATAACCAAGGTCAAAGATTGAAGGCATTAAGTGAACAAAGAAAACAAATTACAACACACACAAAGTCACACCAGACTCTTCTTCTACAGTTGTGCCTTTGCTGAATCATCAGCAACTTTGGGTGTTTATAAACAAGACAGATAGCCTGCTGGAGTCCATGTTTGGTCCATGCAGCCCCCACTCACGTTTTATCATGTAGAGCTAGTAAATGGACTGTGTTTCATGTTCTGGCCGTCACTTGGTGACACTCAGCGCTTTCCTTCTCAACACTGGCTCTGATGGAAATGGGGGGTCACAGGCAGAGAAGGCCTCTTCCCTAGCTGTGACCCCATCCCCACCCCCATTTCCATTGCGCTCTCCTCTTGCAGCAGTGCTCACGTGCTTGGGCAGCTGCAAGAGAAGGTCCTTCCTGCACCCCTGCTCTCTCTTCTTGTAACTGCTTCACAGTCAATCGCTCTCTCGCTGCCGCCCAAGCATGCAAGCAGCAAGCAGCTGTGAAGCGGCTGCAAGAGAAGAGAGTGAGCTTGGGTGGCTGCGAGAGACTGATCAGCAGTAAAGTGGCTGCAAGAGAGGAGAGAGCGGGGCTGCAAGAAGAACTTTCTCCTCTTCCCCCCCCCTCCTCTCCTCTTGCACCCGCTTCACAGCTCTCTAGGAGCCGTGATAGGCACAACTCTATGGTACTGGTGGACATGGATGCAGGCGAACCTAATAGACGGGAGGCAGATGTGTGGGCGCGCATCAGCATGCACAGACCTGCATGGTGGGCCCTCAATGTCCTTGAACGACACCATGAGTGAGGAGTGAGTGGAAGTTGCGTAAGGGGTGCAGACAAACATGTGGCAAAAACTTAATAGATGGGCAGGTGAACACCCACCTGGTGGGTGCTAATGTGGGCTATCATCTTCTTTATTTTCACCATTTATTACATTATTTATTTATTTTACAAAATTTATATCCCGCTCTTCCCGCCACAGGCTTAACAACAAGCCACTTAACGGAGTGGCTTAACAACAATAAAAATATAAATACAATATAAAACAAACAATTTAAAACATAATCATAAAACAGGGGGGGGAAACCACTCCGCCCTCCCCCATCCCCACCCACCCTTACCCCTCTCCCTTGCCAAATGCCTGATGGAACAGCCAGGTTTTACAGTTCCTACAGAAGGCCGGGAGGTCCAGGGCCAGATGGGCCCCCACTGGGAGGGAATTCCAAAGGCGCGGCGCAGTCACCGAGAACACCCTATTCTGTGTGGCCCCCCGGGAAACCCGGGGGACCTCCAACAAGGCACCCCGGATGACTGCAGGGTCCGATCTAGAACCCAGGGAGTGAGGCAGTCTCACAAATAAGCAGGGCCCAGGCCGTGTAAGGCTTTATAGGTTAAAACCAACACTTTGAATCAGGCCTGGAAGACTATTGGCAGCCAGTGCAGAGATCAGAGCACTGGTGTACATCTACTTGAACTTTGTTCAACCTGTTAGCAATGCCTAAGCCAATTGCAGAACTGTGAAGAAATGTACACTGGCAAAAAAGTGAGCCAACTAACTACACATATCAACCCGCCTTGAAAACTCTGCACAAGAAGTTTGCAAATGTGATGAAAAATTTGAGTTCAAATTTGCACCAGTGAATTTGTGTAATTAGTTGAATTCCAACTTTCGTTTAGATACACTTTTCAGCTCTAGCATAGGTCACAAAGTGTAAGTGATTTATGACCATGGGCCATGCCTCAGGTGGTAGAGTGCATACTTTGCATGTATAAGGTCTTAAATTCAATCCCCAACATCTCCAATTCGGGATCTCTGGTAGCACGTCTGGGTGAGGCCTTTGCCAGAGACCCTGCTACTGTGTGCCAGGTTGTGAAAATAGTGGGCTAAGATTGACCATTGGTCTGACTCAGTTAGGCAGCTCCTTATAACTCTACATAAGGTATTTCTCATGTGTTCATGTTATAGCCCAGCTGCACACACGAATGTACGCAAGCACAGAATGGGGAAAACATGAGAGCTTTATTAAAAATCACTCCTCTTTGTAACTTGCATGGAGGGTTTGGTTTTCCAGCTTCCAAAGGCTCAGTCTTATGAACACAGCAAATTATGTCCATCACGTTTCTATCTGCAATGAGCGAACAGGAAAGTAGGAGGATGAATTATAGGCGCAAGTCTGTGAAATTAGCTGGAAAATAGGCTAGAGTTGTGAGTTCAGCCTGGGTTGGCGGAGTGGACCTTGCTGCGGTACCGGGGCCTTTTCATGATAGAGGATTCTCTGTAACTTCAATATGAGTTTTTCAAGAACAAAAAAAGGAGGAGTGAAGACAGTAACAAAACAGAAACAAAAAATGTCCGCTACTGAAAAAACAAACCAATAGTGAACTAGTTTTAGTAACTGATAAAGAAAAAATTCTTCATTGATAAATCATATTAATCAAAAATCCATAGAATAAAAGTTCATATCCAAAATCAATCTTGTATAATATATAGTAATTAAAAGAGGTGACTGAAAAATCTTTAAAAATCCAACACAATTCAAGCATTGCTCTTCATCAGGGATGTACTACAAGAGAGATAATATAAAACATACAATCACTTATCCAGCTTTTTACTATAAAAATTAAAAAATTAATATTTATCATGGAAGTTATACGTTAATATACCTGCATGTATACAATTTCTTTATGTAGTGATGAAATTAAACATCACCATTCAAAGGCCTATAAGTGAAGAAAGGAGAGTGGGTCATGTATAAACCACTTCATAATAACCTCATAACAGAATAACTCTGTATAACACTAATGTAAAGGTTATTAGAGAGGCTACAAAAAGTAAATGCTAATTAGCAACCTTAAAATCACTGAGAGTTAATAAAGGGAAAAAGAAAATCCCCACCTTCATGTAGGGTTACCTTGCCACTTATGTATATTTTTCTAGGCCACTTATGAAACATACATGTTGCAGGGCCTACATTGTTAAAATATAGAGGGAGTTTTCTGTAGCCTCTCTAATAACCTTTACATTATTTAGTGTTATACAGAGTTATTCTGTTATGAGGTTATTATGAAGTGGTTTATACATGACCCACTCTCCTTTCTTCACTTATAGGCCTTTGAATGGTGATGTTTCATTTCATCACTACATACAGATTATATACATACAAGTGTATTAATGTATAACTTCTGTGATAGCCATTTAAAAAATGTTATAGTAAAAAGCTGGATAAGTGATTGTACGTTTTATATTATCTCTCTCGTAGTACATCCCTGATGAAGAGCAATGCATGAAATGTGTTGGATTTTTTAAGTTTTACAAGAAAAATTAATGCAAGATAGGTATTCCATCAATATGCATACAGTGAAGCAAAAAGAAGAACTGAACATCATGGGTGCAATCCTAATCCATTATAATCAAAGGGAGTTTTCCACAGATGTCACTTGGGCTGTTTTTACACGAACGTCCCCCCGCACCCTCCAGCCGCTCAGTGTTCAGGCAGGTGAGCGGGAAGGGGGCTCTTGCCGCACACTCACTAACACCCGCTGCCCACCCACCAACACCCACAGAGCCCTCCGACAGAACAGAGGATGCTCTGTGGGTGTAGGTGTGCGTGTGTGTCCGTGTAAACAGGCACACACCCACCTACACCCACCGCGCCAAAACACCCCCACCCCCATCTCCGTCCGTGTAAAAATGGCCTTGGATGGACTACGCCCACAGTGAATTTAAGTACAATACTGATTAACAAACCACAACCACATGCATACTAATAATAGGCAGTATTGTTGCACTGCACACAAAGATTTGTGATATACCTCTCAGTGATGCTGTTTCAATATTGGACATTGAAAGTTTCTTCAATCTTTTTTTCCCTCTTTTTGCACTATAGATAGAATTGATCCTTTGTACTAGCTGTGAAACAGAAGATAAATAACAGAAAATTACATCAAAACGAGAGGGCAAACAGACAGTAAACGTGTAAGCATTCTCTCTAGAAATGCGGTATATTCATTATTTTATTAGTCTCATTAGAGATGGCTGAAAGTCTTTAGTCACAACTGTTCAGCACTAGGCACTTTGCTGGTGCTGTACATACAGGGCTTAAGGTTGGGGGGGGGCTTGCCAGGGCTCAGCACAGCAATTAAATTCAAGGGCAAGGATCAGAGCCTCAGGAAATATTCCCAGTAGGAGTGTGCATCCTTAAATGTCAAAGACTAAAAAAGGTCAATATTGGCCATATCAGGGTTGGAAAGCCAGAAAAACCCTGAATGGTATATTTAGCTTTTATTCATTACATTCCTGCTCCAACCCCAGTGGTGGCCATTCTATAGATTCAATCCCAAGAACTCCTGTTTTATATTCAGCTGTAGAGAGGTGGCATAGTCCAGTGGTTGGGTTTCTAGCTGGAGACTAGGGTTTAGTTCCCTGCTCTGACAAACTCTGAGGCAAGAGATGAGGCTTCTTGGGTAGGCCTGGGCCACAGTAATTCTTTTCTTTTTTTTTTTTACAAATTAAGCATTGCGTAACAAGTGGGACAGGATGCCCAAGTTGAAATAAGATTTTTAAGTTGGCAGCATCCCTTTTAACTAGAGAAAAAAGGAAAATAGGTACAATACTAAAGAGCAAATTCTCCCACTGTTACACAGTGCAGTACTTTCCTTCTCGGATAGTCCCGCTACAGCCAAAAGCATAACTTACAGAAGAAGGACTACTCAGCATGAGTAAGGATACCAGAATCTGCCCTGAACCTAATTCATTTTATAACATTCATTATAGTTCTTTGAATTTCCTGATTAGGCAGAATTTCAGAGAGACAGGAACAGAAAAAACGCTCCTTTTCTGTCTATACTGTATTTTTAGCTACATAGTTTTAAAAGACTCCACCACAGAACAGGAAAGAGCTAAACGTACAGTAAAAGCTACCATTGTTCACAAGCTATAAATAAGTATGTTGACAGGTCTCTCCTGGTTTGGTGTGGTTATGCTGGAATTCACATTATTGCACATTCAACTTTAAATTTAAAACTTTTTATTTAGTTTCAATAGCTTAAATTTAAATTCATTTTTATTTCAGATTTGCAGTGACAAAAAGATTATCTGAACCATGCAGGCTGAAATCAAACAATAGGAGCCATATTAGGGCAGCAATGATTTCCTTGGGAATGGCTATAACAAAACAAAACACTAAGAAGAGAAATAACTTAAAATGCATGCGGCTCTCTATAAATAGTAATAGATCAACCATTCCTTATTTGACTCCTCAAGTTAGTTACAGTACAACTCTTCTCCTTGTAAAGTTTAAAAGAAGGTGTGAGATTCTCTTTGACAGTGAAGAGCCCAACTGGAATTATCAAACTAGGTCAGACTGACAAACGGGGTTTCATTCTTTGGGCCAAATTTGTCTCTATGGTATAGCCCTGAGGCCTGAGCAGTGTTGGGCTACCTCCATCACTTCCCCAGCTCCACAACGTAACAGCAAACACATGCAACAGGGAGATATCCACCCCCACCCCTCATCATCAGGGCTCTTATAATCTGGATCCAAACTTTTCACTTTTCCCCCCTGGCTAATTAATTTCTTTTGGTAGGGAAAAGAGACTGGTAAATGCTGAAGGGACAAAATAATCCTCCTGTCTGGCCAACTATGCTTCACCAGATCAAATTGCATTTATCCACATGCTCACCACTAACCAGAGCAAGACCAGGGCTGCTCTACCTTAGCCAGCTGCTCTCCCAGTATGCAAGAGGCAGTTCCACAGCTGGCATCACCTCAGAACAGGGAAGCTTTGATCAAATCTCACTTTCCCTGGATATGTTGCCCTTATGCCTGACTCAGGAGGAGTCGAATCAAAGCCATTACTGCAGCTCCACATCCTCCGAGTCCTGTCCCACACCTCATGCAGAAGGGATTCTCAACGGGCCCATACAATAGCCATAGTGTTGCCCAGGATCCATCCCCACAGGCTAAATACAGGAGATTTTGCATGGTCAATGAAACCCAGGCTGCATCCTGGTGACTGATGGATAGTTGTTCAGCGGCCATTACCTTAGGGATCCTCCTGGCTCTGCGTGTAGTCAGTAGCTCACTTGTGGTACTCAGACTGTCCTCGTTCAGGCTGGAGGGGGAAGAAGGAATTCCCAGCTGGGCCAGTAGCAGCATGTCATCATGGCTGTGCCTTTTGGGTAATCGGGGTAAGCGATGGCTCTTTCTCTCTGACCAGTTCCCAATTCTCAGGGACTGGCTGCTGGGCTTTGACGGTAGCTGCATAAACAGGAACAACAAAGTATCTTATAGCGGTGTGAAATTTGTTTCATTTTTATTAGTTACTAAAACGAATGGTTTTAGTAACTAATGTCCCAAAAACAAAAAAGCAAATGACATACATTTGCTTTCACTGTTTTCATTTAAAAAGAAATTTTTTTTAAAAAAGAACTGCTCATGAGCAAAATGACTGCTGGGTCCCATTCTGCCCATGTTCAGCCCTTTTCCAAAATGGCGATAGCAGAGTCATTTTGAAAAAGGGTAGCTGGCCGCCGCGCATGCACAGAATGGCTGACCTTTTCCAAGATGGAGGTGACACTGCTGCTGCTGCCATTTAGGAAAAGAGTGCGCATGCACAGAATGTTCCGGTGGTTATTTTGCAGATGTGCAGAGGTTTTGTAATAATACTTTAAAAACAAAAACCTCAACAAAAACAAACAGGTGTTTGGGGTTTTTTTGTTGGTTTTTTGTTTGGGGGGGGGGGGGGCTGGGGGTTTTTTTTTGGTTTTTTTTTTACAAAAACCAGAAAACTGATGGGTTTTTAACCCTGAAAATGAAAAATAAATGAAAATGAAAGAGGCAAGTGCTGCACACACACCCCTCACATCTTATTGCTCTCAAAACACCAGTCCCTCCCAGGCAGAAACAAAGCCACACCAGCCAGAGCCACCTCCACTAGCTCCTGTTAGGTCAATAGAAAGACACCCACTGGCTGGTTTCAGTGGGAGTTAGATGAAATCCTGGCTCAGCTGAAGTCACTGAGAATTTTGCCACTAACTTGCTTAAAACCAATATTTCACCCCAAATACACATCATGACAAAACTAAGACTTTCTTGCTATTCAAAATGCTCTGGGCAAGGCCACATAAGACAGGGTGGGCCTGATCCCTAGCCCACCATGGGGAGGGCAAATGCAGTCACCACACTTAGAGCCGGGGGGGGGCAGGAAGAGAGCCGTCCAAACGAGCAGCCACCTACAGCCATCACCAGCCCTTCCATGCTGTGGGTCAGGCAGAGTAGCCGGCTTCATGGGACTAGATGTCCAGACGCCTGCTACTCTGCATGATCGGACTCACTGCTGCTAGACAGCTGATGGGGAGGGGGGGCAGAGGACCCCCCCATGGACCCGACAAATTAATAGGGGGAGGCTTGAAGGAGCATGTGCTCCTCCCACCTGCCCAACAGCTGATCAGGGGGAGGATGGACCGGAGGAGCATGCACCTCCTTCCGGTTAGCTGCTGAGTGGGTGAGAGGAGTGCACTCCTCTGGCCCGATCCACAGACCTTGCCTTGCAGCAGGAATGCATGGACCAGCCACATGAGAGGCAGCACATTATCCCACTTTGGGCAATGTTAACATGCAATGCGTCACCTGCCTTCTCCAGTGGACGCATCACATATCAGTTAACTGCCCACCCCAGCACGGGGCCATGTGAACATCTGTCAGCCACCAGCCATTTGATTTGCTGCATCGCATGTTACCTCTGCCAAATGTGGGATGACGTGTCATCTGTTGTGCTCCGTGCTGCTACTGTTCATAACGTGCAGCATGCATTTACTACAGTCAGGGACTACAACAGGCTCACAAGGTCACTTCTGGCTACCAACAGGCAATTAGCCCACAGGACATTTTATCCTGCCAGAGTCACCACAGCTGCTCTAAGAGATGCAACTGCAAATGGAGACACTGCCATTTTCTTCAGATGCCAGTGTGCAGCTGAATGATGTGCTCCCCCAAAGTGGTGGATTCAGATCTGTTGGCTGCAGGAGTGATGATGGCAGTAGTGGAGGCTGCAGGAGTGGCTCCATATGCCAGGGGAGCAAGGCAGAGCAGGGCAGTTCAAATGCTGAATTCATACTTCAACAGAAATATTCACACTAGCTCTAGAATCAGGCCTTATATCAGAGGTTCCCAAGTTACAGGTCATGACCCCAAGTGGAGTCACACTATCAGCAGATCATGTCTTTGGTTGCTCTCCGGGGAATCACAGAATTATATTTAAATCTCAAAACAGACAAAAGGTATGGGAATCTCTGTTATATATTTCTATAATGTTTGTATTTTCCAGTGGTTAGAGTAGCAGATTATTTTCAGATGTGACGAGATCACAGTGAACCACGTTGAATACCTACATGTGGTCACTGTGCCCTGCACGTCTGTTCGGCGGCCGCCAGATGTTCGCCACGCTGAATACCTACATGTGGTCACTGTGCCCTGCACGTCTGTTCGGCGGCCGCCAGATGTTCGCCACGCTGAATACCCACATGGGGTCAATTTCAACCACGCTTCCCATGCTACCGGCGCGAAAATCGGCTGAAGCGTGGTGAAAGTGATTCCAGACGGGCATAAAAAAAAAGTAACGTCTGGTCAGCTATCATGGCCCGGAATCCCCGGGGGGATTCCGGGCCGTAGTGAACTCGGCCAGACGCTGCGGAGGCATTGGCGTCGCCGCCTGCCCGGCTCCCCGGAGGGTGGGTGGCAAGGGAGCATGGAGGGGACGGGGACGTGCGGCCGCACGTTGCACCGCGCGGCCCCGGCCCCTCCCTGATTCCCCGCCGGGATCCCCGGCACGTCTGTTTGCTGTGCCTGGGTGATCCTGGCGGGGAATCTCTGGGTTGTTTTTGGGACGGGGCGAAGCCGCCCCGTCACGTCTGAAAACACCCAGAGTGAGGACTCCGGGGGTTCCAGCCACAAGTTAAGAGTGAGCAAGCTACTTAATTGACATCCCTGTACATCATTTTACCTACCTGCATAGAGGTATTCACTCGACCTACCTCAGAGAGGCCTAATGAATACATCTAAAGTGCCAAGTGATGCACAGACCAAAGGGTTTATTATCCTACTAGTACTCAACAACATGCTACAGCAAGAAAACCTTTAGTTCTGATTAAAAAAGATAACCAATTTCAGGCCAAACTAAATTTCATAGATCACAAGTGCTTTTTATACATCTACAGCAATCATTATTTTTGTAGTTCCCAAGCTTTGGCCTGTGACTAATCTTTGAAACTTAAATGTAATCCTGACTCCCCAGACAGCAACAAATACATGTAACAAATACACGCTATATTTAATAGCAAAAAGATTTTGACCCCTGACCCCATCCACAGATTGCATGACCTCACTTAGGGTCATGGCCCATAATTTGGGAACATCTGCCTTCTCATATCAGCTTATTTTAATTTATTTTTTCAAATATATTTTTTAAAATGAGAATGGAGATGACCACAGACACAGAGTGCTTTGGAATCGCACTAAGGCTGCATTACCTGTGTTTACCAGTTTTCATATGCCAGGAGATTCATCAACAACCTATACCTCAGAGAAAGAAATTTAACCAAGAGCTTATCACCCAAAACTTGTTGACTTCCTGATCTCTCCCATTTTGTTGTTCACATTATGCACGATTTTTTAAAGGGAATGCCAGCTAGCTTCTAATGCTGGGCAATCTGAGGGATAAATGACAGCCAAAGCTGCTTTTCATGAGGAAACAGTGATGTTACATTTCTAAGTGCTGGAAAATTTCACAGGATCATAGTGGAGCTACAGTAGCTGCCTGCCTGCTTCATGTCTAACTGACAGTCTAATGATGACGGAAGCTGACAGTAATTCTTTGTCCCAAGTTGCAAAGGAAATAATGCTGAAAGGAGGGTATTGTGGAACTTCGAGATCTGGGTTCATTTCCTAGCTCTGCTGTTGATTCTCTGTTTGACTTTGGATGAGTGACTTGATCATTCAGTGCTTCAGATGCACATCTCTAAACCAGTTGCATTCAGTTGCCTATCCTTTCTCTGTCTTGATGAAGATTCTTTGGGGCAGCAACTTGAAGATTCTTTGGGGCAGTGGCTGTCTCTTTCCATAAAACTGTGAAGTGCTTAGCACAATGGGGAAAATCTCAATTGGGATGTGACTATTTTACTATAATATACATCAGCAGTATTAATAACCTATAATGACCCCTTTCACCATGAAATCCTCTGTTGTGGATGCAATCATTTCTATTTTCCTACTCTGCCTTTCTACTCCCACTATGTGTCATTGCCCCTTGGATGCCCCTTCTCCTCATTTATTCTCCTCCTCTATTAGAGTATCACATTAACTATGAAACACCCAGACTATTTTATCTTGCATAATGTTGGTGCCAAATGATCAGAATTAATTAAATGAACATTCACGGTTTAGTTTTAGCTCATGTCACAAGAGAAACAATATTGTTTCTTGTGATATTTTCATAAAACATCTTTGAATGTCTGCTTCTTCTAGTGCAAATACCAATTTCTGAATGAAATTTTGAATGTCAAATTAATTCACTCTTTTTAATGTGTATTATTTATTCTTGCTTACAAATAGAATCCTTGGGGACAGAAACAGAAATATTCTTATTCTTCTCAAAGAAACAATTTTTCAGGTTGAAACCACTTCGATTTTTCTTTTTAAAAAAAATAATAATTTAAAAATGCAAACCACATATACTTCCAAATTTTTGCTTTGTGGCCATAATCCACAAACTACTTAGTCTGGAGTAGTTCCATTGAATCCCACAGACTACTTCAGAATAAGTGGTTTGTGGATTATGGCCTATGATATTATGTGATGAACAGTTCATACAATGACTCATTAGCACCATAGTGATTTGAGAGAGGGGACGAGTGGAAAATGTGAGTTTCCCTCTCCACTGTGGTGGTGTATTTTATCATTTATTTCTAGTCCCAGCTTTTAAAATGATATTTTTATAATCAATATACATCAAGCTTTATTTCTGAGTAGGAGGCCCCCACATAAGGGCAAGTAAGAAAAAAGACGAAACTCACTTTCCCTTCTAAAAGCCCAGTGATGTGATAGGAATGATGTCTCAGACATAGAATCAGTCATTCAAAAGGGTTTACTCAGCATTTCTACATAAGAGGAGGCTGGATAAACATCTGCCAGGCATAGCACATGTGTAGTGAATCCTGCCAGGGAAAGGACTAGATGATCCTTGAGGCCTTTTCCAGCCCTACAGTTCTAGGACCCTATTGGCGATGGAGACAAAGTACTTCAGATGATCTCTTACATTTGGGACCGACACACAACAATCACTCCCTCTTTATAACACTACTAATTATATTTCATAATATCTGAATCCTTTTTAAAGAACAATGGAATCTTACAGTAAATCAATGTGAATTGAATAGAATCTAGATTAAAACTTTTAAAGCCTTTAGTGTACAGGCAGGGAACCTCCAGCCCACAGGTCAAATCCAGCTTGTGTCTATTTATTATTTGGCCCCTTTCCAAACTTTGGATCCGGCCTGTGCCTTCCCTCAAGCTCTGAAGCAGCGTGTCCGGGGGGGGGGGGGGGGGGGGGGGGAGAGAGTGACGCTGAGAGAATGTACTCAAGGATTGGACACGGAGCCATAGCACTGATCCATGATCTGCGCCCTCCCCTTTCTTCCCCCAGCCTGCCTACACCTAGCCCCACTCCTCTCCAGCTGACAGAGTTTGTACTCATTTTGAAAGTGGCCCACGGAAAGGAAAAGATTCGGCACCACTTATTTACAGCAAGAGCATCTAACTAAAATTTATTTCCTTATGTCCTTTCTTCCTTGGTTGTAGTTATTATTGCTAATATGGTATGGTCGATCCTCTTGCAAGAGGTTAACAAATGGCTTTCAGCCCTTAAACACACGGTCTGACCTTACACTCTAAGAACTGCTGAATTACCTGGGGAGGCGTTGTGTACTTCCTGTCCTGGGGAGTCCACATCCTGTGCAAAGAGTCTAGGGAAATCTCTGAGAGCTGCTGGGATTTTCGGCCTCCGTGACGGTCTTTCAGCTCCACATCCTCGTACGGATTTTCCTTGGGTGAATCTCCTTCACATTTTTTTTTGAAGAAAAGAAAAACAGATAGGAATGTCAAACGGAAAAAAAAAATCATGTGAACCAAGCAAAAAGGCTCAGAGAAAACCTCTTCAGCTTTCAGCATGACTCATCCGTCTGACTGCAGCTGGAAGTATTTGGAATAGATTTTGGCTATGAAGTCAACAGCAGGTTTTTTTGCGGGGGGGGGGGGGAGAGATGTGGGGTTTTTTTATACTGCAGAGATTTCACAAGACTTGCTTCTGAGCATCTCCAGCTGGACAAACTTTAACCACGTATAAAAACCAAAGCATGTAACTACTTTAAAGGGTACTAATGTGCTTTCAAAATCGACACCAGTGTAAAAAGAATAGCACTCGACAACCATTCTTGACACACAGCTATTAAACCACATGCACTACAACTTTTATTAGATGCTACCTCAGCTCTAGCATCCTGCAGCAGAGAATGTAAAGAGTGACTAGCATGTTAACGCAAAAGCAACCTCAAAAAATTGCAAACAGGTTTAAAAGATAAGACAAGGGTAGAGCTATGGATCATTCTGTTTATACCATAATTTATATATATATATATATATATATATATATATATATATATATATATATACATACACACACACACACACACACACACACATACACATACACATACATACACACACACACACACTTACTCACAAATAATTTATCCTTGTTTTTCCTTAGAGTCTAGACTGGAGTGATATTTTCCATATGTCATGAAAGCATTCATCTGGCCAGTAATGTGTAAAAGGGTCAAACAGCTAATTCTTTAAAATGAACTGAAGAAAGTATTTTTAACTTTTGGAACTAAAGATGGACTCTGAACTTTCGGAGGCTTGGGCTGTGATCCACAAACCACTTACTCTGGAATAGTCCCCTGAGAGTTTCAATGGGAGTACTCCAGCACGAATCGTGGCCTTGGGCTTCAGATCTAAGCATTCTCGGATGAGTCTGTTCTCTGTGTTGAACACTCAGAATAAACAAACTCCTCCTGGAGAATCTTACCCCAGGGGCTTCCAAAATGTGAGGCAGGATCCCAAGTGGGATCATGTCATCTGCATGTAGGGGCATGATCCCGTTTGAGATTTGTTATACCGCGCATTCTTGGTTGCTGTTAGGAGTTCTAGGATTATTGTTAGGTCTCAATATGGGGCCACCCAGGCAAAAAGTTTGAGATCCACTATCTTAAACCAAAGTTGAAGGAGACCTGTTTAATTTTGGATAAAATTATTTCAGTTGTTTTGTGTTCTGAAAGTCAAACTGCAGATTTACCATACAGTGATTCATGTTAATTCACTAGTAGCATGCATTCAAACACAGAACCAGCTACACTTGACAACATTCCAACTTCTGGGCCATCCTAAACAGAGGAACATCCAGAACAAGAGAAAGGAGTCATATGAAATGTCTGGGATGTCCCAAATTCTTGGAAATTCAACTCTTAATGTTCAATTTTTTTTAAAAAAAAACTTCTTTTGTGGATCTCACTGAGTTTTTGTGTTGTTGCTTTTTTAATCAAGCCAAGACTTAATACTGTACACAACAATGATTCCCAAACTTTTGTCTGCATGAACCCATTTCGAGACTTAAATACGATCCCATGGCCTCAGACACCAACATAGAAATGCAAAGTATATGACAGATCAGTCAGTCAGAATCTGCAGAGGGTGCAACTTCACTCAAGGTCACAACCCAGTTTACGAGCCTCTGGCATACAGCATATTGTAACTTACTAAATGTTAGGGCTGTTCATGGGGTCAGGTATTTGCATTTGCATCTGTCTTTGTATTTTTAGTATTTGCATTTATTTGTATTTGCATCTTTCTCTGTGTTCACTGCATTTTCCCCATCGTTGCCAATGTGGAAAACGCAGTGAACACATATGGGTTATTTTGACACAGAAGTGCAGTGAGGCTCTGCTAGTTTGTCAGCAAACAAACTGGTTTAAGGCGATAGAGGGTCATTTAAGGAAGATTGGTTTTTCAGGTGAATATTTTCAAGACAAAGACTTGAAGACAGCTAAATCAGAAAATTTTACAAGAATTGGAGACCTGGATCATCAGGAGAATTTAGCAATAATTGGAGATATAACTTATTTATCAAATTATATTCAGTGGGCCCCTAGTCCAGACTGCATGGCATATTACCAAGTCAGATTTCATCACGTGCTAGGTACTTATTCTCATGTGTCCGACTAAACTTTTTGCCAATGATGGTCCTTGAGGGTCGTTATGTCAAAATTGAATATGTCCACCGACTCTGTCCATATGATTACCAAACTACAGAAACGAAAGAGCATATTCTGATTGCTTGTCATTTATATGATCAATTAAGATGAAAATATCTTCAGCCCTACTTATCTAAAATCCAATGAGATCTGATTCCTGTTGGCTAAGGGTTTTATTGGCAGACGATGTGCCAGAATTAACGCTGGCTGTTGCAACCTTTCTTTAACAGGCCTTCTTGTTGTGGGGAAAATGTTTGCACTACGAACCCACTGAAGGGGACTGATGTTTGAGTTTGGATACCTCATAGCTCATAGTTTGCAGTTCACAGTTTACAGTACATAGTGTATACTTTATTTCATACTTCATATTCCACATTTTATATATTATATTTTGTATTTATATTTATATTTACATTGTACTATTTTATGTTATTGCATGTTATCTCATGTTATGTTATATTATTTTATTTTTTTTATTGTTTGTATGACATTTCTAGATACAGATTATTGATTCTATAATTTAATTGTAAATTGCTTCATTGGCCTTATGTTGGTGTTAATAATTTTAATAATTATTCTCCTTTCTTTCCCTTATGTATATTCTGTACTTTTTGCTATTATCTTTGGAAAAGGTAAATAAACATTACTTACATTACTTACTTACTTGCTAGTTTGTCGGGCCTACAAGGCAAGAGGTTTGGGGGAAGGGCAGAGAGCATGGTGGGGAGATTGTTAGCATGGGGAGGCTGGAGCGGGCGTGGGTTTGTCCCAGAGGAACTGCTGGCTTGAAGGAGAGTGAGACATACCTGCAGCTGGCTTGGAAGAGGGAAGAATGGAACATGGGGCTGGCTTGTGGGGGGAGCTGCTGGCTTGGAGGAATGGCCACTGGCTTGTGGGTGAATGTGGCATGGGACTAGGCTCAGGTTGCTGGCTTGGGGAAGGGGAATGGGACATGAGGCTGGCTCTGGGACGGGGCCAATGGGAGAGTGGGCATGAGGCATGGTTCTGGCTTGTGAGGGTGTGGTTTCTGGCTCAGAGGGGAACCACTGGCTTGTGTAAAGTGGGGTCCCTAGGTGGGAATGGGAAATAGGGCTGGCTGGGGGAGTGGGGGAGAATGAAGCTGCTAAGGACTAACCATTTCTCCCTGGCTGGGCTGAGTGCTGCCGGGCTAGGACTGACTGCAGTGCTGGAGGCTGCAGTTCTGAGACAGCCCCCAGTAGATAGGAAGGGCTCACTAGAGGCTTCCAAGCAGGTGGCTACGCTGAGAGCCAGAGAGCAGTCCAGCTGCCAAGCTGGATATGTGTTGCAGTTTGGGGGAGCCTGTCTGAAATGTCAGATATTACATTTTCCAGGAAATGTTGGGTTCACTCGATACCTGAATACACAGATCTAGTATTTGTGTTTTGAATATGGATGCCAGAAAGGGACGTTTCTGGTTTATTTGGGTTTTATCGAAACATGAATGCACAGCCCAACTACAGGTATACCATCTGACATGTAGTAAGTACAATAAGAGAGGTCTGTTTATACAGTACAAACACTTTTTTTCTGGGCATCTTAGGGGACTTAGTGTTTGCTTTTTTCAATTTACATCCCACCCTTCCCTCAAAAGGCTCAGGGTGGCATACAAAATAAAATATGAGAGATAGAAACATTAAAATACAAACATAACCCCAAAAACACACAACCCACCCACAAAATCCACCCAATACCACCTCCTTTCCCCCACATTCAACCCCCTCATGCTCCAAACCCACCCATCAATTGACCTTCCCATCCCCCATCACATCCTTATCCCAAAACCTACCCATCAAACCCCACCCCAATCCCCTATCCCCTCCCGCCAAATTCTTTTCCAAACAGAAAAGACTTACACCACCTCTGAAAGACGCTCAGACCCAGACTCAACCAAACCTCCAGGGAGAGGGAGTTCCATATCATTGGGGCAGCAACTGAGAACGCCTCCCTGCAAGCTCTTGTCATATGGACAAAATTAACAGATGGTACCCGCAGGAAGGTGCTCTTGGCTGATCACAGGGGTTGCAATGGGGCACAGAAGGACAGGCGGTCTCTCAGCTATATAGGGTCCAGACCGTTTAGGGCTTTAAAAGGTCAAAAACAGAACCTTGAATTGTGCCTGGAAAGCTATAGGGAGCCAGTGCAGATTTCGGAGCACNGTGATTTTAATCCCCCGCCCATTTATTTATTTGTTTTCTAGCCCTGTTTTATATGATGTGTTTTAGATGATGTATTTTATATTTATATTTTAAGTGAATTTTAATGTTTTGTTGTTGTTGTTAGCCGCCCCGAGCTGCATTGCAGGAGGGGGCGGGATATAAATCTGTAAAAAATAAATAAAAATAAATAAAATATTATGCAACAGTTGCAGCTTCCAAACAGTCAGCAAGGAAAGCCCCACATACAGTGCATTGTACTAATCCAGTATCGAGGTGATGAAAGCATGGATGATGGCGGTCAGATCCGAATCAGAAAGAAAAGGCCCCAGCCCCAGATGGAGTTGGTGAAGAGCGCTCCTGGCCACTGCCACAACCTGACAGTCCAGGCGTGGCAGAGGGTTCAGAAGTACTCCAAGGCTGCAAACCTGATTGACCAGAAAGGGCCAGACCCCCATCAATAAAGGAGCCCCAATCCCCTCCAAATCACAGGGCTGGCTGACCATCACTTCAGTGTTGTCTAGATTCAGTTTGCCCTCATCCAGTTCCCGAAAGCAGCCAGACACTGGGGTAAGTACTAAGTACCAAGACTACAGGGCCTGGGTTGGATGAAAAAGACAGGTAGAGCTGGGTGTCATCAGCATATTGATGACACTTCACCCCAAACTACTCCACCCTCACCCTGTTGGGTGAGGTCATTCACTCCAAATGACCTCACCCAACAGCCTCATATACACATTGAACAAGAGGGGAGACAGACCCACTTCTGGATAATGGGGTTTTTCTACTGTACTGACTACTGCACTGATCAATAAATAATTTAAAATGACATAAGCACATATATTTTATTATTAATAATGATTACTAATTTGAACCTATATCGCACTTGTCATTGAAATATTTACAGTTTACAACAATATATCTTACTCTGGAAATATTTACAATTTTCCCAAAGAGAAAGATATATTATTCCTATTTTGCAGGTGGAAAAACAAGCACAAACAAATTAAGGGACAGTAAATATACAGAACAGTCAAGCTTACAACCTAGCTCACCCAATGCCCAGTTCCACACACTAATCCAGTTTTTTTTCCCTGTGATCCCATTTTGAGATTTAAATATAATCCTGTGACCTGAGACAGCAACAAAGATACGTCAAGTCTATCGAACATCATTTGAGACTGCGACCCTATCCATATAAGGCATGATCCTAACTGGGGTACTGACCCGCAGTTTTTGAACTTCTATTATAACATGTAGGTCAGACTTCTGCCTTCTTCTACGCAAGAGAGCAGAGTTAATGTTAAGCTTTAAACTTCAATTCTATCTTTCCTAAATTTCTGAGTGCTAACTCTTATGTTAGACATTGCACTAACATTTTCTCATGATATATACCCGGGGTGGGGGAACCTCAGGCCCAGGAGGCAAATGTGGCCCTCAGCTAGTTTTGATTTGGCCTCTTCCCATTTCCTAGATCTGGTTCCTGGATCCAGTTCCTACCCCCAAGCACTGAAAGACCGAGTTCAGAGGAAGGGGAGAGAGATGAGGACATGCAGCACACAAGGATTGGGATAGACCGATGGCACAGATCCATGACGTGGACCCTCCCTCTTCCAGAGCACATCCCTGCCAACATCTTCTATGAGGCCTTTGGGGCTTGTATTAATTTTCAAAGTGGCTCCTGAGAGAGAAAAGGTTCCCCACCCTGATATACACACATGCAGGGTCCTGTGTTTGCCACATTTTCCCCATTTGTGGCAATGGAGAAAATGCAGCCAACATGGGTTCCACTTCTTAGTCATATGTATACACGCATGCAAAAATCCACGCATACATATACAAGTTAAGAACACAGAATTAAAAGAAAGTGTGCTCTTAATTCGTAAAGCTACTGAAGTATTTAAACTTTAGGCAATCCCTTAAAGGCTATAAGTACGAAACTGAACATTTCAGTATTGTTTTAATTAGAGGGTCTGGATAACGGCTGCAGCCAAAGAATGTTTCCATTGGCAGTCCCAGATCATTATCTCATGCACATGGAATCTAATTGTACATATTGTATTGTCATAGTGAATTCACAGACTGTACGGAATAGACACCTCTAGGTTCAAATGATATACAGTTGAGGGAGTTACTTAGAGCAAAGGTTTTTGGGCAAGATATATTTAAAAACATTTGCAGAGCAAAAATCTAAAGTTACAAAATGTTATTGGAACTTGGAAATATCCACTCAAATGAAGTGAGCGTCTTTCACAGAAAGAAAAATAAGGACTGCATGCAAAAAAGCAGAGCTGTTTTAACACTGAGATGGAGTTATTGTTATTACTAATGTAGAAAGTCAAACTTTAAAAATGCCTTCTCAGCTTAGGCCGCTTTTAGACAAGCGGTGCATGATTGCGCATCGCCATTGCACATATTTTGAAACGTCCGCATGATGTAATTAGACGAGACGAAAGTGGGTTATTATGCGCATATTACGGCGGTTGCGCAT
>QEPC01006666.1:1071007-1139532 GCA_003113815.1 Sphenodon punctatus | reverse complement strand
AAAAATGCGCAACCGCCGTAATATGCGCATAATAACCCACTTCCGTCTCGTCTAATTACATCATGCGGACTTTTCAAAATATGTGCAATGGCGATGCGCAATCGCGCGCCGCTCATCTAAAAGCGGCCTTAGTCACAGTTATGAGTGTACCTCGCATAACAAAATTCTCTGTAAACCAGTGAGTCAACTATGGGCCAAGGAAACTTTCTGAATGGATTAACAGGCTTCAAAATACCCAAATACATTAGACAGTGGTTAAACACGCACTTTTCTGTCAAATCTAATTTGATAAGGACAGGAATGAGCCTTATCAGTCAGCAGATAAACAGTTTTTTCTTCTGTGGTCCAAAGTAATATGAAATCATTCAAATTCAATTCAGTCCAAAGGATGGGGTATATCGCAATGACTGCCTGAAATATTAAGACGTGGACAGGGGCGGAGTGCCAAAGGCAGTTTAAGGGGAAAATGAAAGAGGACATCCTCTTATCAAAGTGGTAGGTAGCCCAAGTCTCAAAGTACTCTGCTGGTGCAAACACCCGATTAACCTGTGAGACCAGGGAATTAATTAACACCTTGTTTAGTAAGACAATGTAGGTCAAGTTCTCCTATGGTGGGGAATCTTTTCCTTCCCGTGGGCCACTTTCAGAAAATTAGTACAAGCTCCATAGGCCGAACAGGAGTTGGTGCAAAGATGCTTAAGACATGTGCTCAGGGTGGAGAAGGAATGGCAGGGTTCAGATTATGGATCTATGACATGGATCCATCCCCTGCCCTTGAGTGTGTGCTCTTCTCTCCCCCTGAGCTTGCCCTTTCAGTGCTTAGAGGTAGGAACTGGTTCCTCAGGCAAAATTCTAACATTGGAAAGGGGCCAAATAAAAAACAGCCAGTGGCCAGATTAGACCCAGTGGCTGGCAGCTCTCCACCTCTGGTATAACCCAATGATTTCTAGGGGTTCAAATCCTGGTTTAGCCATGGCCGCCCTTGGGCAAGGCACTCTCTTTCAGCTTCAGTTCCCCATCTGTAAGATGGGAATAATAATGATCAGTCTCATAAGGGTGTTGTGAGAACATACTAGAGAAAGATTGTAAAACACTGTGAACACTGAAATCACTATATACATAAATAAAATTTAAAAAATAATCAGCAGAGCTACATGAGAGAGGAATTTGCCTTCTAAGAATTAATTAACTCTGCTAGTGCTAGCCAGTTTGTTGGGGCATTTTGTGCACAGGTTATCCTTGCTGAATTGTGTGAAAAGATATGGACTCTTAGAGACAGCCAGGATGGGTTTGTGCAGTACACAGGGGAAATGGCTCCCTCCCCTATATCATGGTGGTGAGCAGGGCCAGGAATGGGAGACAAGAATTGTGGAGAAGTCATCATGTCCTTTCACCCACCCACCTGGATTACAGAGACATTGCAAAGTTAGTACCGTGTGTTCTTCTCTGGGGTCTGGCAGACACTGTCTGTCTGTGGGGATCTGAGAAGGGTTCGAAGGGGAAGGAGGGAGAAGGAGGGGTTCCACGCGCACCTGCCCAAGTATGCAGCAAGGTAGTGCCAAGGATACAAACCCTCAGGATCGTATAGGGCTATTAGGACTATAAATCCCCAGCCTAGATTATTGGGCACTGGGATACGCGCACACCTTAGCACCGCCACAGACCACAAACATACAAGGAAGAGGGAGTGGGTAGGAGGTGTGCGGGGGTGCAGGAGGGTAGATGTTCAGGCCCAGGAAGGGGGAAGAGGAAGGGGGCACGCAGGCATGCAGGGTCACGGGACGGTGAGGCATGGAGACACCTAGAAGGAGACACACTTACCTGGATCACACTACAGTTGCTCACAAACTTGCTCGTCTCACTCACCCACCACACTCTCGCACCTTTCACCCCGGATTCCAAAGACAACAATGGTCAATCTACGCAACAGCAGGGGGCCAGTCTCACGGGCACAGGGCATCAATCACCAGCGAGGCTAGGGCAGCAGAGAGCCGCTTTTATACTCCTGATCCCGGCGGCATTGCAAGTGCTCTGAGTGCTGAGGAGCTGGGGCTGGAGGTGTGGCCTCTGCTGCAGATGACACGCTTCCGGCCCCACCCCCTGGATCCGCATGCGGCTGGAGGGGAGCGTCCCGACCCGGCAGCATGTCCCCGTCAGTGCTGTGCCGTGGTTCTGGTTCCCCGGCCCCGCTGGGCGGAGCGAGTGGGGCCGGGAGGTCCGGGGCTGGCCGCGGCTTGTCCTACAGGGTGAGTGGGGCTTTCCGCTTCTTTCCCTGCCTCAGGGCCCCGTGCCCCTTCGGGGACCATCCCTTACACTGTCTATATCGTTACCAGCCACATACTTCACCCAATTCAGGCAAATATGGATGGTGCCAAGAGTGACTAACAGGAATCCTCGCATGCTATTGGACTCATTTCAGGGATTTATAAATCTGAGCTATGGATTTTCCTCAACCTTTGATATCTTTTAACCCCGCACTGAACCCCAGACAATCCCTTGACAACACAATATTCAAAATCTGCAGTTTCAGTTCAGCCCCAACATGGGTGCATTAATTTGTTCTCCTCCACATGCTTTCATACAAGAGGGGATTTAGTGGGCATTGGGGATGGTTACTGTGTGGAGGATTTTTGACTGTGGTCAACTTCTTTTTGTTGTATCTCATGAAAAAAAAAAGAAAGATGCTCCACTAGATAGGCCCCACTATGGAAAGACTACACCTTGACTTCAAAGGGAGCTGGGTAGGGCCCTATTAAACTTCTAGCACAAAAAATAATAAATTCCTAACCACAGCCCTAGGGCCGGTCTTAGGATTTGCGGGCCCCAAGGTGAAGACAAAATGTGGGGGCCCTGGTGAACCCACCCCCTTGAGGGCAATCTCTGTGGTGTCCTGAAGGTGGTCATGTTTGGGGCCCCACTGAGAGGGAGTGGTGCCCCCACAACCTGTCCTGGTGAAAATAGAGGCCACTGAAGGGTCCTCAGAAAGAGCGGGGCCCGGGCAGCTGCCCCAGGTCACCCTGTGGTAAGGCCGGCCCTGCACAGCTCAGTCTGAAGACCAGCAATTCCCTTTACAAGTCATCTTTTGGTTTAAATTTCCTGAAGTCTAATGTACAACACCGCCGTTGCTCTGTTAACATATGGTAAATCTCCAGTACATTTATCCGCAAAATGGTTGCATTGGCAATGGGGGTACTCTGATTTGTCCAAAGGTAAACTAAATCACCCTGCTTTAGTAAAGTCATATTTTATTTATTTATTATAAAATTTGTATGTCGACCCTTCCTGCTAAAAGCATCTCAGGGCAGCTAACAACATGTTAAAACAGATTAAAACAAACAACAATAATACAGTTAAAATTCCACAATAAAAACAAGTTGCCCCCTACCCCACCCTAACCCAACCCACCCACCCCATCTCCCTCGGGAAAGGCATGATGGAACAGCCAGGTCTTACATTGTCTACGGAAAGAGGAGGTCGGTGGTCAGGCGGACCTCTGGGAGGAGGGAGTTCCACAGCCACGGCGCGGCCACAGAGAATGCCCTCCGCAAGGTCGACACCCGAGAAACATTTGAGGAACGTGGTGCTAGAGAGTTGAAAGCACCTGTGAGCTGCCTTTGATTGTTGCACTCCTTTGTTCTGGGATGCCCCACAGAGCAGAGATGCAGCATGAAACATTACCTTGCCCTGGCAGAACTGAGAAGCAGGAAGCAGAGTCTAGTTAAGCAAGATGGCAGCACTGTCAGGCAAGAGAAAAATGGGATGGAGGAAAAGAAAAACTACATGTGAGTATCTCATTTATACAGAGCTGTGAAGTGGATCCATTTCTTACCCACTTTAGAAGGCCTTTTTCTAAGAAAGCAAGTGATTCCTGGTGCACTGGCTGCCCTTTATACAAAGCAAAGAGAGCAGAATACAGAACAGACCACACAAACATCCACATTTCTGTCTTTAGGTGCCTGCAGTGACATACATACGCACCATATAGTCCAGACAAAACCAGTCTTGTAGTTCACCAGTGTGAAGCGGCAGATTAACACTGGTAGGGAAAATGGCTACAGTTGCCAGTAAGGTTGATGTTGGCATGGGAGCAATAGCCATGAAGACTTGGGTGCAACAGAAGAAAAGTTGAAATGACAGTGAAAGTGAGAACAGGAACAGTATAGAAGCTAGAACATAACATACACACCAACAGCTTGTTCTGCAGTTGACAATACAGCAATACCACCAGCCTACAGGGGAAGATGGACATAGACACGCCACTGTGTGCCTCGGCAAGAGTTACTCCCAAGGGAGAGGAGCCAAAGCGAATGCTTACCCATCTTTCATGTTTTTGTTACCTCGAGACTGGACTACTGCAATGCGCTCTCCGTGGGGCTACAGTCCAGAGGTTGCAGCTGGTGCAGAATACGGTGGCCCAACTCTTTACCGGGTTGGGTCCCCGAGAGCACAATACACCAGTGCTTTATTCTCTGAACTGGCTGCCTATTTTCTTCAGGACCTGATTCAAGGTGTTGGTTCTTTAAAGCCCTACACGGCCTCAGCCCGACCTATCTGCGGGACCGCCTCACTCCCCAAGTCCTCGATCGGCCCCTGCGGTCCGCTGGGGGTACCTTCTTGGAGTTCCCCCGAGTAAATCAGGGGGCCACTATGGAGAGGGCGTTCTCAGTGGCCACACCTCGGCTATGAAACTCCCTCCTGGAGGAGGCTCGCCTGGCCCCAGACCTGCTGACTTTTTGTTGGGCTTGCAAAACCTGGCTGTTCCCGGAGGCATTTGGTGGAGGGGATAGATGAGGGAGGGATGGGATGGGGGGGTTGTTTTATGTTTATATTTTTATTGCTTCCCCCTAAAGTGGTTTTATATTTTCTATGTTTTATATTTTTGTTTTCAATTGTAAGCCGCCCTGAGATGCTTTGCAGAAGGGGTGGGGTATAAAACTGTATAATAAATAAATAAATAAAACCATACTTGTACAATAGGAAATTTACAATATACACAGACCCCTCGTCTCTGACATGGTTAAATAACGTTAAAAGTTCTAAATCCAAACTGCTGAGATGGAGTTTGGTTTTACAGGAATATGACATGGCCACTGTACACATTAAGGGTACAGACAATGTGGTTGCAAATGCCTTGTCTCGTCAACAGAGCACAGTCTGACATTCCAGTTTTGAGATCTAACCAAAACTTCTCAGGTTCCTGGGGAACAGGGGGGGCACACATGTGACAAGGTTTATGAAAATACCCATGTAACACCCATGTAATGTGGTTTTCATGTGAATGAACAATATCTTTGTACTTTTGAAATCGTGGCAATTTTGCACCTGTGCAGTTTTACAAATTATTATTATTTCTGCCCAGCGCGGCTCTGAGAATACTGTTCAGGGCACTGCACGGTGCTGCTGGAAGAGAAAAGGTAAGTTAAACTGCCTCTCTCCCTTCCCACCCAGCCACCTCTGCCTTCTATCACCCCTGCCCAGCGCCACACATCTCCCCAGATCCCTGTCCAGCCACCTGCCCTAGTGCTGCTGCAGCAGGCACTGGGGCAGGCAGGCCCAGGCCTGGGGGAGGCAGGTGCTGTGTAGGGGTCCTGGGAGGTAACTACCTCCCTCCCCACCACTGTGCAGAACCTTCTACCCACAGCTCTGCCTCCCCTGGACCCCCGCCGAGCACCTGGGCCCAGGAGGAGTCCGGGGGAGGCAGAGCTGGGGACAGGATTTGGATTTAGGCCAAATTGGTTGGAATCTAAACCAATTTTGATCAATACAATCTAAAATCTTATTGAATGTCGGGTTAATACGATTGTGAACCAATCCCGGTTTTCAAAATGATTTCCCATCCCTAGTGAATAAGGTAAGATGTTATGGAATTTTCTAGTGAATTTAGCATTGTGTTACTTTTGGAATCCTTTTGTTAGACTTGCACTCTTGAATCAATTTTGTCTTGTTACCAATTTGAATTTATAAATACAATATCTTTTCAACAAGCTTTGGTGTGCTTGTGTGATATAGACATTGAATAACACAGTTGAGGGGGCATCCAGGTTTGATACTTGGGCGAACCTTAGTAGAATTTCAGTGATTGGGAACCTCCAGGGACTCAGATGGCAAAATAGTTACTCCTTTACAGACTGGGACAGTTCTGGAGAGCACTGTGGTTGAGACAAACAGTCAGGGCCGGTCAGGAAGGGGGCAGTGGCAAGGCCCCAACCCCATCAAAGACAGTCCGCCACACAGATGCTCTGTCTGGAGAGTGGACGTGAACGTGTGGTACAGGATGCAAACTTTACACAGGCCTACGTTATTGCATGGCACATACCCTGATAAAAGCCAAAAAAGCAGCTCAGCCATGGGTGAGCTATGTAAACTGTTTAGATTCATTGTTATTTATATTCCCATTGTGCTGCATGCTATGCAAAAAAACAAAAACAAAAAGCAACACACACATTGACCGTGATTCACTGTGGTTGACTGTGATCTCGTAACGTCTAAAAATACCCTCTGTCTCCTCAGTCAAAACCCTTGTTCATGCCATGGTCATCTCTCGTCTTGACTACTGCAACCTCCTCCTTACTGGCCTCCCCAGCTCTCACCTGTCCCCCCTTATCTCCATCCAAAACTCCGCTGCTAGGGTCATCCACTCAGCCCGTGGCTTCGACCACGTGCAGCCTCTCCTCTCCTCGCTTCACTGGCTCCCCCTTCCCGAACGCATCCTTCACAAACTCCTGGTGTTCACATACAAATCCCTTCACAACCTGGCTCCCTCTTACCTCTCAGCCCTAGTCTCCTTACGCACTCCTGCACGCACTCTCCGCTCCTCGTCTTCCCCCTCCCTCGCTCTCCCTCATCTCCCCTGCTCCCCTAACCGCCTTCGTCCCTTCTCCCTTGCTGCCCCCCATGCCTGGAACTTCGTCCCTGCCCACATCCGCCTTGCCCCCTCCCTCCGCACCTTCAAATCTCTCCTCAAAACCCACCGTCTTTCCCGACGCCTGTTAGAACTTTCAAAATTTACTGTCTGCTCTCCCTGCAGACTCCTGCCTAACCGCAACCAAGCCAAGCACGTGCACCTGAGACTTCGCATCCGCTTGAATGTTATTTATCCCTTGTCTCTCCCTATGTCCCCTCTCCTTGTCTCCCCCCTCCGTGTCTATTAGATTGTGAGCTGTAGGCAGGGACTGCGTCTATCTTATTGTTCTGTAAAGCGCTAGGTACGCAGCTGGCACTATACAAATGCTAATAATAATAATAATAATAATAATAATAATCTGAGTAGAGCTTACACTTGCTGAGATTATATCTCAGCACCATTCAAGACACACACAGCTCAGCTTCACAACATGTGCATTTTCACCTAGATCATCATTAACTACTGAGGGGGAAATCACCCATAAGAATGAAATGCTGGGAACTGGAGGAGGATTTTCAGGTTATATGATGAAATAAACACAAAAACATAGTACCATCCAAAAGCATATGAGGCCAGATCCTCCGTTAGTGGAAATCAGTGTAGCTCCATTGACTTCGATGAAGCTGTGCCCATTCAGGCCTGCTGAGAATCAGTCCCTAAGCATCTAGCATTTCAGACTGAATTAATTAAAAGCACACAGTATAACTCAGCTACAGCGCATCTGGTCTACAGCTACATTGATCCAGAACTTTGGGATTTTTACCTGCTTACAGTCCTAACCTGTTCCTGAAGGGAAGGAAGATGGGCATCACAGGTCACTGACTTTCCAAAGGAAAGAAGGTTTGAACGTGATCTGCTCTTCTCGGAGCTTGGTCTGTGGGCATGGTAGCTCCATGACAGCTGTGATTCATAAACTGCTGTTTCTAATCTTTTCCAGTTTTGCAGAAAGATAACCGGCAGAGTATCGCAGAGAATTTCCTCTTTCCACATTTTCTGTGAGGACTGGAAGAGCTCAACATTTGCAACACTAAGGGTGAAAACAGTCATGACGCTTTACCCATCCTTGGTGGTCATTTATACATGTTTCAGGACTGCATAGGGCACCAATACAGCCCTGCAATATGCATAAATAACCACCAAGGGTGGTTAAAGGGTAGCATCATGTCTGTTTTCACCCTAACACAGTATCAGTTACAGAAGAACAAATTGTAGCTGATAAACCAATAAAAATACTTGCCAGCTAGGCAGTCTTTGTCTAACATCCAATCCCAAACCATTTAGTGAACATGAGTGGTGTCCAAATGTTAGCGCAGTCCATACACCTGAATGTGCTTTCACACAGCTGTAACTCCATTTACTTTTGAGTGCCATTTCTGGCTAAGAAATGAATGTGAGATCAGACTCATGCCCTGAACCTGCTTCTTCTTTCTCTGTAGAGCTGGAGGCTATAAATCAAGATGACTACTTGGTGTGACAGCTGAAAGAAACAAACTGTAGTACGGACCATGTGAGACAAGATGCTGCCCAGGATTTAGCAAGGTCCAAGGCAATATTTCAAGATAACTGAATCCTAAGCATCTCAGTAGAGCAACAAATCAGCACTCTCATTATCAATAGGACAAGACAGCCTAGAATGTCCTTTTGGCCCTGCTCTGGCTTGCACATATGGATACGGTTTTATTTAATGTGCTCTGGCTGCCATTATCCCTACCATTGTCTATTATTAAAATGTCCAGTATTAAAATTGCCACCATTACACTTTCCAGCTTGTGAAAGGAAGAGGGGGCTCACCTTCCCTTTCAGATCCGGACAACATATGTACCCCAGTTCTGTATCAACCACTGCTCTGCCTGTAACCAGAAAGGCAATTGAGTCAGACATGGCTGTGGCAACAGTACCAAGGGCCAAGGTGTGAGCTCGCAAACAAAACACTTTGCTTCAGTCTCACAGCAGTTGCACAATTCTCAATTCCCCCAGGTTTGACAATCTGTCTTTGTGTGATAGTCATGCTGTGGTGGTGGAGAATTTAATATGTGAGGCAGGAAAGGATTTTATTGGAAACGCTCAGCACCCGGCTTAAGCAATCCTTCTATTGAGCCATTTCCAGGCTTACTGGAAAAAGTCTGCATGTGCCCTAACTTGCAAGCAATGTCAACCTCAGAGAACTTTCCAATTGGATCTAAGACAGCAATTCTTCAGCTCATGTGACACGCAGAAAACTACTCTTGGCAAAACAGCTCATTCTCCATACGTGTTTTTAAATGTCATGAAAGTCTGTCTAACTGACATTACCACACTGAACTGCTAACCAATTCAGGATCCTAGGAGGTACTATTCCAAAACGGACTAAGGAAATGGTCCCCAAAATTCTGAAAGCTTAGCCTCCTCGCTTCACGAAAAAGAAAGCAAATGTGTTCATCTTCCCACTTCAATCCTGCTATGTTTGCTGAAGGTCTCCATATCCAACACTGATACATCTTCACAGTACCCTCGTGAGGAAAAGCTGGCATAAAATCTTCACAAAACAACCCTCTCTCTTTTTTCTTACTTGCTCTGATGAGCCATGAAATAATTAACGCTGATATTTCAATATCATCCTAGGCATCTGACTTAGCACCCACTCATGAATGGGACAGTCTTAGGGTCTAGGTAAAATCCAACTACTCCCACCTCACATTTTTGAGACTCTCCTTTAACTACCACAGCAGCTAGAGACCCAGGGTAATTTCAGATGTGATGGGCCCGGAGGCTCACCATGCTGAACCCCGGACCGGGATCCATCCTTTAGACGTGCCAGCCTGATTCCAGAGGCGGAGTGGGGAGGGAGCAGGGCTGCACGGGGAGGGGGCGGGGCTGAGTGGTGCGACGTGTGGCTACTCAGCCCCACCCACCCCCGGCTGCCCGCCCACGGGGAGACAGGCGGGCGCAGCAGCTAATGAGGCTGCTGCGTCCAACCCCGTCCCGGGGTTGGGGCCTGATTCCGGGATGGGGCTGTCGAGCAGACGTGCAGCACCACCATCGCCGGCCCCATTCTGGATCGTGGCCACTCTAATTACAGTTCTCGACCTCCAGCTGGCCAGAGGTCGAGAACCGTGGTCAAGCTTGATCCCAGCTGGGGGTTCACTGTGGTGAACATCTGGCCGGGACCAAACAGACGTCCCCAGAAACGCCACCACCACAGGGAATCCACCACCACAGGGAAAAATTAGTTTTTCAAGCCTTGCTAGAGGGTGCACCCCATACTTGGAGGGAAAATGAATGAATGAATGAATGAATGAATGAATGAATTTATTAAAGGCATTCTGCCAAAAATAAGTACAATAAAATAATACAATCAATAAAAATAATATCATAACAGTGAAGCACAACCACTTTATCTAAGCATGCCCTTTCGCCGATTACAAGTAATACGTACAAAACAAGCTAAGGCATTCAATACCTTAAGGGTGTTGTTCAAAATAGGAAGGAAAATGACCTATGAGGGGCCATACATCCTATCACCTCTTGGAACGAATGACCAGGAAATGGTTAATAGCTCCGTGACCTGGGAGAGGCTCAGACTGAGACTAGAGTTAAACCCTGGCTTTGCCAAGGTGCCAACGCTAATAGAGACCAATAGTGGGCTGCACCTGAGCCCACTATCAGACAGGGCTCCTTTCCCCTGTGCTCACTTGATCAAGTCCTAATACAGAAGAGAGCCAAGAGTTCAAACAAAAGTGGTGAAAGGTTGAAAAAACGGGGTGGGGGGTGGAGGAAGGACACATTCCCTTCATCCCACATGGCATAGCTATAAGTGCAGCCCCACCGCATGTAGAATGCACTGGAGTAGATTGCCCCAGCGGAGGGTAGGGTTGCCATGCCACCTTAGGTATATTTTTCCAGGCCACTTATGAAGAATACATGTTGCAGGGCCTGCATTGGTATCATAGGTGCCAATGCAGGCCCTGCAACATGTATTTTTCATAAGTGACCTGGAAAAATATACCTAAGGTGGCAACACTAGCAGGGGGTCATTCAGTCTTCTGCACCTGGGCCCACCTGATCTTCGGCTCTGGCCTTGAGGCGGGGGGTCCGGTTGTGGGGGAGGTGACAGCGGTGCCCTTGTCGTGGACGGACCATTACCTCCTTCAGGCCGGTCTTTTAGCGCGCCCCCTCCAGAAGGGGAAGGGACCAGTTAGGATGGTCCGCCCTCGGAGGCTGATGGAACCCCAGCGGTTCCAGGAGGTCCTGAGGGAGCTTACCCTGGATGTGGACGGTCATTCTGTGGATGAGCTGGTCCAGCATTGGAACATCTTGCTGGAGGAGGCCATTGACAGGGTGGCTCCGAGGCGCCTTCTGCCTCGGTCTCGTCACCGCAGGACCCCTTGGTTTACTGAGGGGCTGCGGTGTATGAAGCGTGTGGGCAGGAGGCTAGAGCGACGCTGGCGTCGGACTCGGTCTGTCTCCGATCGTCTTCTCCATAGGGCCCATTTGCGGTCCTATGTGGAGGCTGTGAGGACGGCGAGGAAGGAATTCCTCGCCGTCCTCATAGCGTCTGCGAAGTCGCGTCCAGCGGAGCTGTTTCGGGTGGTGCGGGGGCTGGTGAGTCCGGCCTCCCTCCGCCTGGATGGGGACTTGTCCCGGGCCCGCTGTGAGGAGTTTGTCATCTACTTCGCAGACAAGATCGCTCGGATTCAGGCCGATTTCGACGCTGGGTTGATAGCAGTAGGGGAAGAGCGCGGGGGGGCGGAGGGTCCGTCTGGTCCATCTTTATGGGGTGAGTTTCAGGAAGTGACGCCAGCCGATGTGGTGGATGTCCTGGGGTCTGTGAGGGCCACGTGTTGTCAACTAGATCCATGCCCGTCCTGGTTAATAAAAGCTTCCGGGGAGACGTTGGGGACGGTGCTGGCGAGGGTGGTGAATGCGTCCCTTCGGCAGGGGAGGTTGTCGCCTTGCTTAAAAGAGGCTGTGGTGCGCCCCCTGCTGAAAAAACCATCGTTGGACGTAGACGCGCTCGCCAGCTACCGACCTGTCTCTAACCTTCCCTTTTTAGGGAAGGTTATTGAGCGGGCAGTGGCGCTCCAGCTCCAGGGTCATCTAGATAATATCGGGCTCCTTGACCCTTTTCAATCTGGGTTCCGCCCCGGCTATGGCACCGAGACGGCGTTGGTGGCCTTGGTGGACGACCTCCGCCGGGAGATGGATGCGGGATGTTCGACATTTCTCATCCTGCTCGATCTCTCGGCCGCTTTTGACACCGTGGACCATGGGCTGCTGTTGAGACGACTGCGTGACCGGGGGGGTCTGGACGGGACTGTTCTTGAATGGTTCCGTTCATTCCTCTCGGGGAGGAGCCAGCGGGTGGTGTTGGGGGAGGAAACATCGAGCCCCCGCGCCTTACCGTGTGGCGTTCCGCAGGGATCGATCTTGTCTCCATTATTATTTAACATCTATATGCAGCCCTTGGGGGAGGTCGTGAGAGGGTTCGGGGTGCGATGTCACCAGTATGCTGATGATACTCAGCTGTACCTCTCGTTTTCTACTGACCCAGACCCTGCTGTCTCGGTGCTATCCCAATGTTTGGAGGCCGTGGCGGATTGGATGCGGCGGAGCAGACTGAAGCTCAACCCAGATAAGACGGAGGTGATGGTGGTGGGGAGGGCGAAGGGGGTGGTGGCCCCCCTGGTTGGGGGGGTTTGCCCCCCTGTAGCTCAGCAGGTCCGGAGTCTGGGGGTCATATTGGACGCAGACCTGCGGCTGGAGCGGCAGGTGGAGGCAGTCGCTAAGGCTGCCTTCCGCCAGCTTTATCTGGTACGTAGGCTGCGTCCGTATGTCTCTGGCCCGGACCTGGCCTCCCTCATCCATGCCTTCGTCACCTCGCGGCTCGACTACTGCAACGCGCTCTACGTGGGGCTTCCCTTGTTCTTGGCCCGGAGGCTGCAGCTGGTGCAGAATGCGGCGGCTCGTCTTCTTACGGGGACGGGTCGCCGGGAGCACATTACACCGGTGCTCCGAGCGCTGCACTGGCTGCCGATAGTGTGCCGGGCCAAGTTCAAGGTCCTAGTGATGATCTATAAAGCCCTATACGGCCTTGGCCCCTCTTACCTTAGGGACCGCCTCGCCCTTCGCGCCCCGGAACGGCTCCTGCGGTCTGCCGGGGGTGCCCTCCTAGAGGTCCCCCGTGTTAAGCGGGGGGCCACGATGGAGCGAGCATTCTCGGTGGTAGGGCCGCAGCTGTGGAACTCCCTCCCGGAGGAAGCTCGCCTAGCCCCAAGCCTTTTGACATTTCGGCGGAACTGTAAGACCTGGCTGTTTGCCCAGGCCTTTGGGAGGGAGGGGGGGGGTGATTTTTAATCCCCCGCCCATTAATTTATTTATTACTGTCTTTTAGCCCTGTTTTTATTGATGCATTTTATATTTGTATTTTAAATTGTTTTAATTGTTTTTACTATTGCTGTCAGCCGCCCCGAGCTGCTTTGCAGGAGGGGGCGGGATAAAAATCTATAAAATAAAAATAAATAAATATATAAATTTCTACCTAGATGTTCCCCTGGAAAGAGGGGGACAGTCCCCCTCTAGTTTTGACACTGTTCAGAGAAAGAGAGATCCAAAGATAGAGCTCCTGTTCCTGTTGTAATAAAAATAATAAAATCATTTAATATAATAATACAAATATTTGGCATTATGCAAAATTGTTCTTTAGTGTGTTCATTTTAAAAACAAAACAAAACAAACAGCTGTAGCTTCTATAGGTCCAAGGACAGGGCATGGAAATGCTATCTGAAAGTTAGGGACTCAAGTCTGGCTTGTGGGAAATTCAGGTCTGGCTGTTTGTATGCAATTGTTCTGAAGGTTTTTGGGGTTTTTTTTAAAGCAAGATCCCCTCAGTTTGGATTGTTGTTACTTTGTGGCTCAGAAAGGATCCCCTGAGGCAGACAGAAAAAGAGGCTGAAGAAATTTAAATCCCTAAAATAAGCTTAGAGACTGGTAAACAAGGTAAACAACTTCTTAGGGAACAGGTTGAGGGCTCAGGGAGTGACCAGCAAGGACCAAGAAAAAGAGAGCTGTCTAGAGTTCAGATACAGACAGAGCAAAAGACAGTAAAAATAAAAAGCAAAAGACAAAGCAAAAGACAGTAAGAGCTGAGCAGATTGTGAGAGCCAAGAAAAGATGGTAAAGCAGGAAGCCAGTTCTTGTGTGGACAACGGTTATTGTGTGGACAACGGTTATTGTGTGGACAACAGCTATCCCTTGAAGGAAACTGAACAATACAGTATAACCAGAAAGTTGATGCACTTTGGGTCCCTCACAATGCGGCATTCATAAGAGGATTTCCCCAAGCAAGTGTCCCGTGGAGGCAGATTTACAGGGAGGCAAAGTTCTGATTTGTTACTTGCCTGAAGAAGGACCCTGTATGCCCTGAAAGCCTGCAAACTCTCACCGACAGACGTTGGCCCAATAAAAGATATAATTCAAACTACTTTGTCTCCATCTCTTTCCAACATGGCAACCACCATTTCTTTCTAGCTTTATGTGAACAGAGAAAACCCTGCAACTGGCCAATGTTGCAGTGTAGAGGAAATTCTTTCTTCCTAGTGACTGTGATCAATTTCAGAGTTACCTTGAATGCACTTTTAAAAATGACTAAACTACACCTGCCTGTCAGGGGTGGCCTTGCTTGAAAAAGCCAGGGTGGGAGGGGAGAGCGAGGACTAATATAGCCCTCTGTCAACTTTGTGGTTTTACAACAACATTTAAAAAACATTAAGTAGTTTTCCTCTCCCCTGTTGCTGTGAGACTGACCTGCCCCAAAACACAAGGGAAACAGGATAAACCAGGAAACTGAGTCTCCCCTGTGAAATGCACTCGGTGAAAGTACAATCATAAAGCACCTATTGTTCTGTGCAATCTTATCCCAACTCCTGTTGCCCTTGTTTTTGTTGTCCCACAGCCAGTGGTGTAGTTAAGTTGAGATGGGCTCTAGTGCAGAAGACAGAATGTCTCTGCCTACCCCAGGTGAATGGAAACAGGAGGCCATGGAAGAGGAGCCCAAGGTGAGGTTGGCAGAGGTCACTGGATCAGGTCAGGATCGCTGGAGCAAGGAGGCCAGCCAGGTCACTGGGAAAGGGAGTCCAGGGCAGTAGGAAGAGCAGGGCCAGCTGAAGTAGAGGTTGCCAGGGTCTGCGGGGAGCGAGGCTCAGTAGAGGCCAAGAGAGTCCAGTAAGGAGGTGGGAACTGGCAGTGCTCTGTTCCTTCAAGCTGCCAAGCTTCACCCCCTTACATTCTTGTGCACCCTTCATCCATTCAGGTAGGCCCCAACCACACTCACACTCAGGGTAATGGCAGCAGGCAACAGCATCTGCACTGGGCACATGGGCTCATGAGGCGCAGTGCAACTATGCCACCTGCCCCTATTACAGCTACACCCCTGTCCACAGCTATGAATTCACATGGCCAATGATTCCCTCACATTTTCCTGGTCACTCCCCTTCCTCTGCTAGCTCTCACACTACTATGGACTGGAGCACAGAGCAATGTCCATGTGTTATCTCTGCATACACCATTCTTAAAACAGTATGCAACATGGAGCAGCTCTGTGCTCTAATGCCAGCGGGGTCACTGCTCCTGTACTATCTGTTCACAATTCTATGGTCAGTTGGCGGCTAGAAGCAATGTCAAAGGAAGTAAGGCAAGTTACAGAGTGCCAAGCCACAGGGAAAATAATAATCACACAGCCCTACTTCCAAGACTCATCCCTTGCACAGGAAAGAGCCAGTGTGGTGTAGTGGATAAAGTGCTAGACTTGGAGATGGGAAGTCAGGTTTCAAATCCTGCCCTAGCCATAAACTCATTGGATGGTCTTGGGCATGCCTCAGTCTCCCCATCTATAGCAAATGGGAATGTGTGCGACTCTATCTCCCTGTATTGTCCTCACTCTTGTCCATCTTCGATTATAAACCCACTGGGCAGGGACCTGTCTCTAACAACAACAATTGTAAAGTCTCAGGTACACTGCTGGTGCTATATAAATGCTTAATAAACCCAGAGTGTTTATTATCATAAGGGCACAGGAGCGATAGAGAGATTTACACAACACTCAAAATGTGGGTTTGGGAAAATACCTGAAGAGTGTTAAAACTGAAAAGCAGAACAGCCATTTTCTCCTCTGAGCTCTTCCTGTACTAGTCACCTCTGGTGTTGATTACAATAAGAATTGCAATTCCAGTAAGAATTTCCTTTTAATTAGCCTTGTAACAAGCCGTGTACATTCAAAAACTCCCAGTTAGACCTGCAATATTTCAACACACAAAATCCAATTGTGAGTGGCCCTTGAACAGAGGAATAGGGGGACCTCTCTCTTGTTACAGAATCCATAAAAGGGAAAGCAGCAATCATGGGGCTCATTCACACACGCTTCTGGCTGCCCCCAACAACGTCCTCTCCCCCTTTAGTAGGGGAGAACCCTATCAAAAGGACATTCATCCATGTGCATTGTGTTCTGAGAAGGACTACAGCAAAGTCAGAGCAGCCCAGCAGGGCAGCCAGCAGTTATGTGGACCCACTTCAATGGAACAAGACAAACAGATTAAGGAGCATGCAGTGAATTTGCCAAACAGAAAGGTGTTTGTTGAACGATCCCTATGCATTCCAGGAAGGAGCTTCTAAAAATAGCCTGTGTCTCCCAGGAACTCTCTCCAATAACCCTAGAGGAAAAGGGGATTGGACCCCATTCAGAAATTTCATTTGAGCTTTTGAAATATACTACAAGTCTTCCCAAAGGCACCATTTTATTTTTAGGCTGCAGCAGTTCTTCCAGCTCCACCAACAAGTGGATCCAGAGGCTGCCAGCTGTTGCTTTTGCTGTAGGCTGCTCTGTTGTTGTGTGTTCCTCCTTTTCTCACACAGCATAACTAATCACCTTTTATTTTAAGTCAATCTAAAAAGAAACAAAGAAAGAAAAAAAAAAGTTCCAACCACCATTTAATTCAGCTTACTGAGAGCTCACGGATTCCAGAGGAGCATGCCGGCTGGCTTTGTAAATCAAAATAATTTCTGAAGATATGACCTATAAATAAAAATAAGATAGCTGGATCCAAACAAAAATCCTGACTCTGGAGTGGACATCCCTGAGTTTTAGGGAAGTCTGGATCCAGATCAGGAATTTGTGACTGCCTCCAGCTTCCATCATGGGCCAAATGAATACTCTGGATGGGGAAGGCGGGAGAGACGAGACACATCAGATCTAAATCTAGAGGCAGACTTTACGGTTAGCTCCAAGTCTTAAAAACTGCTAAACCAAAAACCCAGAACTGAACATCTCCAATTCCATGGAGGATTTTTAATCCAGATCTGATCCCGATTTTCACAGCTCATGTGATTTTAAAATCAAAACAGCTTTACTTCCAACAGGTCTCTAATTGATGACACTATTTAGTATAATGCTTTTTGCATAGGTAAGTGCATATAACGCAGACCAGGCTCAATTATTGTTTTTTTCTTTATTCACTGCTTTCCTAAATAGCTAGTTTAGGAAGCATGCATTGAACAGTCATGCATGAGGCAGCAAGTTTCTTTTCATTACAGGACTGTGTTCCAAAGTCAGTTTGCTTAACCTTATCTTACTAGGGAAGCTTCCTTGGTAGAATCCCATAGCAATTCCTATAACCATCTTGTGTTTGATTTGGTGGGGGACAGATTAGGGATGCTGCTAGTATACTGTGGACCTACCTGAATAGCAGCATCCCTACAAGCTCTGACGGAGCTGGTGTCGGATGTGGTGTTGCGCTCGCTGAAGATATTAGACTTGGGGGACCTCAACATACACGCTGACGCCAGTCTCGCTGGTGCGGCGTGTGAGTTCATGGCCACCATGGCAACCATAGGCCTGTCCCAAGTTAACAATGGCCCAATGAATAATGAGGGACATATCTTGACCCTGATTTTTTGCACTGACCTTGAGGCAGGGGTTCCGTTGATGGGGGTGGCGACAGCAGAGCCCTTGTTATGAACGGATCATTGCCTCCTGCAAGCACGTCTCCTGGCGCATGTCTGCCCCCCGGAGAGGTGTAGAACTTATTAGGATGGTTTGCCCCTGGAGACTAATGGAACCTGAGAGGTTCTGGAATGCTCTTGGGGAGTTACTCTCTGATCCTGACGACCACCCACTCGATGACCTTGTGGCTTTATGGAACACCTTGCTGACGGAGGCCACTGACCAGATGGCTCTGAGGCGTCCACTCCCCTGGCAATGGCTCCTCAGGCTCCCATGGTTCACGGAGGGCCTGAGGGTGTTAAAGCATGAGGGTCGGCGGTTGGAGTGATGATGGCACCATTCGTATGCTGAAGCTGACAGACTGCGACATAAAGCCAGTTTACGTGCCTATGCCGTAGCTGTAGGGGCAGAAAAAAGGAGTTTTTTGGTGCCCGTATAATCTCCGCTAAATCTCATCCAGCAGAGCTTTTCTGGGTGGTGAGGGGATTGGTCAGTCACATAAGAAGTGACATTACTGGCTAGACCAATGGTCTGTATAACCCAGCATTCGGTCTCCAACAGCAGCTAGCCTCAATTGCCTCAGTGGAGTACACAGCAGGTTACAGTAGGGTAATCCCTTTTTTGCCATACTCCCCTTGACTAACCAACTAGTAGCCCTTTATGGACCTTGCCTCCAAAAATGTATCCAGTCCCTCTTTACAGTACCGGCTTGCACAACAATTCTCTGGCAATGAGTTTCACAGATTTATTGTACATTGCGTGGAAAAAGTACTTCCTTTTATTTATTTTAAATCTGCTGCCCCTTAATTTCATGGAGTGACCCCTTAGCGCTGCAATTTTTATAAAGTGTAAATAGCAGCTCCCTATTTATCTGCGACGCAAAGTTCATTATCTTGTATACTTCTGTCATATTCCCTCTCAGTAATCTCTTCTCTAGGCTGAAGAGTCCTAACCTATTGGGCTTTTGGATTTGGATAAAAGCACAAATAAAAACAAAAGAGTCCATAGTGGCAGCCTCAACTGACATCCCAAATAACTATGGCCTTTCTGCACCAAGGCACATGACTAGTAAACCTCATCTTAAACAAATGTTCTATAAAGGTCTACACCTGTTAGAAGAACAATTTGATACACATGCAAGTGCTCTGTGTTTAATAGCTCTCCATGGTTACATAAATAGCAGAGAAACAAGAAACTATTCAGTTTCTAATTACAGGATCCATATTAATAAATCTCAGAGGAGGAAAAAAGAATTTTAATCAAGCCCATTCGTCTCAAGAAAACATACTAGGGCAGTGCAGACATCAAGTAATGCAACAAGAGCAGGAACCTATTTAAATGGGGTAATTTCAGGAGTCTCAGATGGCTCCTGGACATTTCCATGGCAAGATGGCTCTGGTTAACCACGCATATAAACCCCTGCTCTAGAGGCGTGTGTTGGAGATCACCATCCATTTTACTGAGCTTAGCAACCTGACAGTTCAGACGGTAAGGACCATTTCTCCACATGAAACTCACAGAGGACAAGCAAAGAGAAAAAGAGAGAAGGAGCATGAACTGTGAGTTATACCCGATGTGGCCCATAGTCACTTTTTAAATAGGCTGTGAAGGCATATACAACATCAGAACCTGACATCAAACTCCATCAGCTGTTCTCCAGATCAAAAGGGAGGGGGGATTGAAAAAGGACCAAAAAGGACCAAGGCTTTTTTAAGAGTTACCCAAAATATAAGAGAACTCATGATCACAAACAAAAAAGCTTTCACTTTACATTATATTTCTTCCGACCTCACTAGTCATCCACCCATCCTTGTTATGACACTATCTGTGCCACAATTAAATACGTGTGCAAAACAGCAATTGTAGTTGTGCAAAGGTTGGGGAATATTGAGAGGCATCTAGCACTAAGGGAAGGGAAATGCAAAGATTAATGCAAAGCTTAAAGAATCCCAGAGAACCAGCAGCTCAAAAAGTTCCCAGAGTATTTTAATGTGTCTTTTTTATTGTGCAAGGAAAAGTAGCATACCAATAGCATTTTTAATATAACAAAAATCTACTTGCTTAGAATTTTTTTTATTTTTTATTTTGTTTCTAAAGAAAAAAATAAACAGAACCCACTGAAGCTTTGTACTAAATAAAGTTACCACATGCCAAGACTATGCAATCCTGACTGAGTAGTGCTACGGTACCAAAGTGCCCCCACTTATTGAGAGACCTACTCGGGTGTACAAGGACTGCCCAACTCATGGCTCCAGGACTGTATTGAGCCAGCAATGCTTCTCTCTCTTTGTGTTTCATTTCAATTCTATGTAAGTGGAGATTATAACTTCAAAATTATTAGTCACAGAAGATAATACTAAAATCAGAAAGATGCTTGAAACAAAAGCCTATATGCAAATCTCTCAGCTCGATACAAGCTGAAACAAGAGGGCTGTATCTCCGGGGGTACGGGGAAGGAGACCACACATTTAAAAAATAATAATTTGTTTTTGTCCCTCACAATTAACTTTGGAGTTGCTAAAACATGGAGATGACTTCACCAACAACCATATAACTTTCCAGTCCCATAATTATACCCCGAGGTATCCCACACACCAATTTTCAAAATGGAATCTCTAACGTGATAGCAGTTAATTATTGCTATTAAAAGTTTTCAGTTTTCAATAGGAACTTGTCTCTGCCTTAACAGAAATGCAACACGAGTTGCACTATAACTACAATGTGTGCATTGCTCTAAAGAATAGTAACTAGGCAGTAGGGACTTTAGAAATACCATGGATTTGAGAGATCAGATGAATTAATTAAAGTAGGTCTGAAAAACTTAAAACATATGCCACATATGACAGGAAATATTGTTGTCTATGATACTAGCAGAAGCAGCATTTTCAGCCATCTCTGTTGAACTTCTAAAGCCACAGCAATTTGAGTCTGATTAAAGGCTCTTTCTAAGCCACAAGACGCAAAATGATGCAAAGTTTACTATGACTGTCACATTCCACAAAGCTCTAGCGCGGAAGATAAATTAAGCTTACATGGTTGCATGCACACTGATTCACATGGGGAATGCACTCCCGTGTATGTATTGCTGAGTGGAGAAGGAATTGTTGTTTTCCTGTTTCATTCTTCGACTAATATCCATATATTTCACTCTAAAAATTGCAAAACTGCTACAAAATAAAATGAAACTTCTATATTGCAAGCTTAATGGATTTTCATTAGGTCATATAATATTTTTAAAACTTTTATTCTTTGAGTCCTTAATATAACATAAGCTTAAGCCAAAACAAATTAGAAGAAATAATGCACTATCCCTCTACCACAAAGAGAAGGAAGCACCCTGTGGAGGAAATGAGCACAAAGGCACGAAATATTGGCCCCCTCACCTGTCACCCACCCACCACGGAGCCCCCCACTCATGGCGGAGTCTCTGAGAATGCAGAGCCTGCCATGTGAGCTAATGCAGCTAATGTGTGTCCATGTGACTTCCGCCTGTCTATTAGGGTGCACTCAGCCTCTGCCCACATACATAAAGGTACACCAGGACCATAGATTCCTGGGTGCAGCACCTAGTTTGATCTGAGGAGCAAGTGCTCTCCCCGCTCTCACTTTGAATGTTTACTTTCAACTTTTGGAGTGCCAAACATGTGCCTGGGGAGCTCCACACACTGAACACAGGCTCCAGTGGACTAACTTCTTGTTGGTTTTCATCCTAAATCTAAGCCCAGGCCCAATGTAACTCGGTGGTCATGACTCATGCCCCCATCACAGAGCATCACAACCCAGGTCACTTCAGGAAGGGGCAGGGCTCCTGGCCAAATTCCCCACAACAGAGAGTCTGACTCAGGTTGATGGGGACCAGTTGGGTCCTGTCAGGCTGTGGGCCTCTAATATGAGGGGATAGGGGTTCAGCCCCCTCTTGGCTACTGACAAACCCCAGGGCCTCACCCCAAATTTGTATTCCCTCTCCCCCACCCCCTTTGGCCTTTTGGTGCAACTTGCTTCTCAGACCACTTGCACATGAGTCAGGAAGGAGTTCTGGGAGCCAAGATCATGGCAGGGGGCATCGCAGGAAGCTCCACTTGTGTAAACGGGGGTTTAGCCCATTTCTGGCACAATATTCCTCGCAGATGACAGGACTGGATTTTGATGCCTCATTCAGGAATGAGGCAATTCAGGAATTTCCCTTTCAGTCAAGCAAAAGGAAGAAGCACTGTACCACTTCCCTCCTGTCCACCTCTACCCATCAGGCACAAGGCAACACTTGGGAGTGGGGAAGGAAGAGACAGAGAGAGGAAGTAGAGGGGTTCATGAGTAAGGGAGGGAGAGAAAAAAAGCAGAGGGAGCTTGACTTTGAGGAGTCCTCTCCTTACCCAACTGCCAGTTCTCCAGCCTCTGCTGGAGGGTGTATGGCGAGCCAGAGCCTGGTATCCCCATCGCAGCTCATGATGTCACCAGAGTCACCCCCATCAGCTGGGCCAGATGGGGCTTTTTAACAAGAAGGCAACACCTAGAGGGGGCGGAGACCGGGAACTGACAGAAGCAGCCGGCCGGTGCAGCTCTCCAGAGACCCAGTCCTGAGGACTGTGCTGAGATGCCCAGACGTGAGCTAACGATCCAGGAGAGGTGGGAATGTGCCTGTATTATCAGAGCTGTTGGGAGCCCTGGAGAACACAGGACTAAGGGCAAATTCACACGTGCAGCAATTATCTGGATTTTTAAAAACTGGTTCTCAATAGTTCGCTGTTAACAAGTTCTGTTGCATTCACATGCATGCCGTACCGATTTTAAGTACAGCGAAATAATGCATTCAGACCTTCTTGTAGTGCGCGCTTACCCGGCTGCTCAGTGCGATTCAGTTACAGGAAGTGGGCTGCGGGGAGCCAGAAGGTTGCTACTTTGTAGCAAAGTACAACTTTGCTACAACCTTTGCTACAACTTTGCTACAACCTTTGCTGCAACTTTGCAAACTTTGCAACAACCTTTGCTACAACCTTTGTAGCAAAGGTTGCTACTTTGTAGAATCAGGGAGTAAAGAGGGAGAGCCTGAGGCTGCTGGAAAGAAGCCCCTCGCATTCTCTCCCTGGTTTCTTTCCGGTATCCCGCTGCTGCTACTGCTGCAGCACTACGGTAGAGGCAGAGGCAGATGATTGAAAGTCCCTTGGAGGGAAGAACTTTTTTGGGGAGAAGCATGGAGGGGAAACATGGAGGGGAAGAACTTTTTTGGGGAGAAGCTGGCTGCAGCCTGCACCCAGCGAGGCAACTACAGGGCTCCAGCTGGTCTCACTGCTTCCGGTAGGGGCAGGAGTAAAACAGCGCACTTGGAAGCACGGTTGCATTCACATCAGAAAAGATTACACACTAGTTAAAACCAGTACGATGTTGCTTTCACACTGCTGTTAAGTGCGGATTTATTGAAAACGGACAGCAAAAAGGTAGGTTTGAGTAGCTTTTCAACACGCATTGCTTTAGTGCGATATTGACTCCATTTAATCGAATTTAAGTGTTCAAACAGGCATGAAACATTTGTGTTTTTTTTAAAATCGCACAAATCAGAATGTCTGAATCCCCCCTAAGGGTTGGCAGAGAGCTGAGGACAGAGAAAGAGAGCTCCCTCCTCCCCTCTCTCAAGCCTTTCCCTAGAGTAAGGGTAACCCCCAGGTCCCTGCTTAGGTAGATGGAGAGCTGGGACAAGGGCAGGGGTCATGACAGTATGAAAAATGAGAATTTTAAAACATTTTCCATAAAAGATCGTTTCTGAAAAGTCAATTTTTCAATTTAAAAACATTCAACTCCAAACATTTTGAGCAGCTCAAATACTAGGGCTAGACAGGGGCTTTAAAATTGTACAATCCTGCCCTCATCAAAGTCAATGGCTCAGCTCCCACTGACATGAATGGGCGAGGGCTTCACCCTTGTGCCAGCCTCATTCACCAGGTAGCACAAGAGGGTTCTACACATGTACACTGTATGCTGAAGTGCCATGGAAGACTGGAGCATTAAATCTTCTTTCACAGCAAGAGGCATTGTTGAGCGCCATAACTAGTCTTAGAGCTGTTGCCTATAAAATGGGAGTGCAAAACATACCCCTGTACCTGGGGCATGTGTACAAGTGGTCAGACTGTGCTTAAGCACTGACCACACACAGGAGCTGTACTGGGCTCTGTGGGGTGTCATTGAATATGCAAGGGAGTGTGGATGATGGGGAACAATGCCTCTTGCTGTGAGCCGGAATCTGGCACTCACTTAATTCTAGCGTGGCATTTCAGCACACAACTTACACACACATATTCCCCTTGTATATCTGATGATTGCACCCTAGGTCTTTTGAAATGCAGACAAATACAATGAGGCAAGAAAAAAAGGGAAACTTCCATAGCACTGCCACCAGACCCATCTCTAAGAATGTCATTTTCATGAATAATCTCTTTTAAAAAGGTTTTAGGGGGGTGGAAACCACAAGTTCTTTAAGCTAGGAGAAATCTGTGCTCAAAGGAGTTGTTCAAACCCCGATTATTTTAACCTTCCTTTGGATGTTGTTAAAGCTATACCTAAACTAAAAAATAGTCTGCCATTTTCTTTCTCTTTCTAGAATGAGTTCTGCAATCCCAATGGCTCTATAGCAGAGATTTCTAAATGAGACTGTGCCATCTGTATGGTCTCAGCCAATATTTGATAACACTTTGCACAGCTTTATTGCTGTCCCATGATCAGAGGATTATAGCTAGGTCTCAAAATGGGGCCATGTCATCAAATAAATTGGATAACCACAGCTCTGTAGGTACAGGAAAATGGCCTTTTCTTTAGCAAATATATCTTGAGCTGGCAGTGGGAGGAGATGAGTAATGCCACACAGGACAATCACCGTGGGAAACTTGACACAGAAGTCTTCCGAAGCACAGAGCAATTGCACAACTCCTAGACAACAATCCTGCTGTATGATAGATCTGCAGACTCTGCATCTATTTTTCCCTTCCACAGTTTAAACCTACTGTGAGTTTCGGCCAGGGCCTCCAAACAGAATGGTTTAAGTCCATGAAAAATATGAGGATGGCTGACTGTACAATCTGTTTCCAATAAGACTACTCAATGAGGTTCGAAGGAATCAAGACCTCCTGCATGCAGACTGTGAATAATGTGTTTGCTCTGACGCATCAGTCCATTTACCCTCCGTTTAACTTCTTCTTGCTGGCAGCAGCCAAGATTTCTTGCTCAGGGCATGCATTCAACAATTCGCTGCTTCACCACAAGTGCTCAACATCAAGCAGCTATTTCATGTACTGTAACAGGTCCTTACCTACAATGTCTTCATAGGCATTCTCTTCTAAAGTGCTCTTAGATCCAAACTTGTGCTGGCTCTCGGTACCATTCTCAGTGGGGGAGGGCGGGTACAGTGACTGGAGACTTGAAGCATCTTCAAACTCAAAGGACTTTCTGCAGTGGAAAAATGCAATAAAGTAACTATCAAGATTGTCTAGTATACAATGGTAAAATGAGTTACTGCTTACTTGTTTTCTGAGTGATGATAAATAAAGCAAATGTGGAAATTCAAGAGTTAGATTGCCTCTACCTAAAACCTCATGAATGAGGCAACATATTGTTGTACTGCCCAGGGAGTAATCAAGCCTTGGAAGACTTATTTTTGCATGTGCTTTTTTGAAGGTATGTACCTCCTTACTCACTTTAAAGTCTCCTTTGTCCCCACAGACAGAGAAATTAAAGTAAAGAAGGGTACTTTACCCCTCCAAATAAGCAAAGTTAAATTTGGGATGGGGAAGCTCCTACCCTGGCAAGTTTGCTCATCTAGACTGGAGAGAGGTAAATACTCAGAAGCATTTGGCCCTCACCCCTCTGATGTCCTAGCAACCCTTGCACTTTCTCCTTCATGTGAGGAGTAAATAACATCTCTGCCTCCCTGACTTTTTAGGGCAGCTCCTGCTTCTGGCAGTTGTGTAATTTCCAAAGTAGGGAGATTGGGGAAGTGAAGCGCTGTTTTACTCTTGGGCCACTTTCAGACGAGCTCTTTTAGACCTCAATGATCGAGGACTTTAATTGTAGGCTTTAAAGAAAGACACGAGCATGGTAGTGCATGTCCCCACACTTCTAAACCCCACCCGCCGCACTCTTTTTCAAAGGTGCATGATTCTCAGGCGCGATCCTGCCACGCTCATCTAAAAGTGGCCTTGGTTACCATTGCTCATGGGAAAAGAGGCAGAGAGCAGAATTTACTTCTAGTAAACTCCTCTGGAGTAACTACCCTGACTTGTGATAACAAGCCCTGAGAGGGAAAATTCCCACCCTGCTTCCCTCTGATGGGGGAGTAATTTGCTGATTGGCCTATACCAGCAGGAAATAATGACAACCCCTCCACTGTGTTTGACACTGGAACAAAGAGCGCATTCCCACGTACAGAAAAATGCTGGTGTTTCTAAATGCAGGCAACTGTAAAATGCGCTTGCATTTATTCACACAGCATTTAATTTGCACTTTCCAGCCATTTTAAATAATACACCTTTCACATTCCCACACTAGCTTAAGTCAGTATCATGAGCACCTCGCTTGCCCGGCTCCCGGAGAGGGGAGTGGAGCCAAGTGAGAGCCGGGAAGCAGGGTGCTCAGTAACATGATATTGACTAGGCTAGAGTAGTCAGTATCTTGTCAGATACACAGCGCTCCACTTCCTGGGCTCCACTTCCCGGAGAGGAGAGAGGAGCCGGGCCGAAATGTAGTGCTCATGATACTGAAGAGCAGAGGACATTCTGACAGGAGGATTTATGTGGGTGTTTAGAAACCTGCTCTTGTAAAGGTAGGTTTTTGCCGCTTGCCAATGCGCTTAAAAAACAAGCACAAGCACGGTCAAAGAAGCATATACAGCCTTTCACACTACAAGGAAATATGCAGGGAAAAGAAAAAAGCGCTGATTTGCTGCATGTGGGAATGTGCTCAGAGACCTAAGATCTGGGTAGGTTGTGTAAGGCCATAAAGGCGCCAGGTTTCCTTAGTTCAAACGTTGCCTCTGCGTAGCTGATTACTGCAAGATACAATCTAGGCCCAGCTGAATTAGGGAACAGCAGACTGAAAAGAACAGGTCCAGGTCAAAAGGGAATAACTTGAGTACAGTTTGCAATGAATGTCTATAAAACAGTCTAACTATGCTTCAGGCGTTCTGCAAAGGTAAATACAGACAATACACCCAACTGACAGAATATTTACAAAAGGTACAGTACAAGCATTTCGACAAAGGGACAGTGCTCAGTATTTGAAGAATATATTCTTGCTTAAACTACTTTGTCTGATCTTACTCACTAATTCCCACCTGTAAGGAAGAGGCAGGAGGCATACATATACAGTAAGCAGGACCAGGGCTGGCTTTAAAAGCATTAGCAGATGTAAAAGGGATGGCAAAATGCCACCCCTCTTTCATTCACTGTTCTAGAGTAGAGTTGGGGCAGAGGGTCATCAGGGCACTCCGGGACCACAAGAGCATGTAGGCTGCAGTAGAACATGCTGGAAGTCAGGCAGGTGGGGCTATCTGAGTGGGGGCATGAAAGAGGGTGGGAAGGCAGGAACTACCTGAGCAGAGAGGTGGGATGTGCCAGGGTGAGCCAGAGCAAGAAGGTGGGGCCCAACAGATCCCCTCATAGCGCTCCATGGGCAGGTCCTACCTCACCCACCTACAGAGTGCTCCAGCAGGCTTGCAAGGTCCCACCTCCACTCATACCTGCTCCACCGCACCTCCTTCCATCCCAGTGCACCCTACCCCCATCTGCTCTGAAGTGCCCTTCATCCCCCCCCCCCCCCCCCCCCCCCCAGTGAACCCTCATCCTCTTTAGGCCTGCAAGTCAGGAGTTACCAACCCTGGCAGAGGGATGGGTAAAGTGCCTAAAGCTGTGCCTGGAAAGACACTTAACAGTATTTGCTTCCCTGGTGCTGCTGTAAAAGCTTGCCCTGTGTTTGTGCGACAACTACACATGCATTATGCTTCGCATGCTCAAAGCACTTTGCAAATATTAAGCAGTCAATCCTCACCACACCCCTGTGAGGTAAGGAATTATTATCACCTCCATTCCTATTTCACAGGGGACGCACAGAGAAACTACACAATTTGCCAAAAGCCACAGGATAAATTGGTAACAAAGAATTGTCAGGCCCTGGCCTTGGGGACCTGGAAGCAGTGGCTGGCTCTCTAGCACAACCACCGTGGCCTGTTTGCAGCCTAGCCACTCTCCCATTTGGTCTAGACCACGCCTTATCTCTTGTTTGTTGTACTTATCCCACACTTCAGCTTCCTGATTGCTATTATTTTTATTATTATTATTATTATTATAAGCTTTTATATAGCGCCAGTGATGTACCTGGCGCTTTACAGAGAATAAGATAGACACAGTCCCTGCCCGAGAGCTTACAATCTGGTCCCCAGCAATATAAAAGGCATGCTGGGAGCAGCAGGAAGTTGGTAGACCACCTCTCTTTCTCATTGTTCCTGCCCAGGGCTTCCCTTATCCATGTTCAGGCTTTTGCTTTGCTTTTGGTTTTGCCTTGTTGACATTCTCCTCTCTCACTGGGTGTTTTTAGACAGAGGCCAGGCTGGCCACTCCCAGAGCAGCTCCACCAGGGTGTCTGTCCATGTCCAGCCCCATCTGGTCAGGTTTACACAGACCTGAAAGTTGCCAAGGTCTGTGATCAGCCTGTGCGGCACTCCCTCCCCCCGCCACACACACACCATAGAGTTGCGGACAGATCACTCGATGCTCTATGCTGCCGCCCACAGCTCTGTAGTGTCGCCTTGGGCAACTGCTGGCTGAGAGTGGAGTTGCAGTGGCTGCCTGCCGCGCAGACAGACCTGAGCTCTGCCTCAGGCTGGTGCCCGGGGTTTGCATAGCCCACTCTGCTGGCAGTGCTCCATAAAAGTCTGAGAAGGAGCACTCCAGAAAATTGGCACACACGCTGCATTTACAACCCGCAGCTATAAATACAGATGACTGATATACTTTGTGCGTAACTTCCTGGCACAGCAAAGACTCCTATAGAATTATAATGGCTGTGTTATAAGATTTAAAAGGATCATGAAACAATGCTTCATTAACGATTTCAAGGAAGGCCGCAACAAACACGCACGGAGCAGCATTACCAAAAAAGGTCTTCCCCACTATGGGGAAGTAGTGCTGAAACAAACATTTAGGGTGAATACCAAACTTGACAAATTCAGTATATTCATATCCAATATAACAAAGTGACTATGGCTGTTTTTACATGGACGCCCCCCACTCCCCAGTGGGTGTGCGGGGTGTGTGTGAAACATATAGGCACCCATGTAAACAACGCGGTGGTGGGTGGGGGGATGGGTGTCGATCCATGTGAACGGCAAGGGGGTGGGTGGGGGTGCGTGCATGCGCGCTCCCGACACACACCCATCTCCATCCGTCACCCACCCATGGAGCCATCCGGAAAAACAGAAGCAGCTCTGTGGGTGGAAGCGGGTGTGCGCCTGTGGGAACGGCGCACACCCACTGCACCAGCACACCCATCCCCTCACCCACCACTGCCCATGTAAAAAGGGCCTATGAAGCAGTATTTGATTTGCTTCCAGCTATATTTGCTGCTTCAAATTTTCATTTCAGGTTTTCGCTTCAGTATTTTGGTCTCTTCAGTATTTCGGTACTTTGGTCACTTAGGTAATTCAGCATTTTGATATTTGGTTCCTTCAGCAGTACTATTTGACTGCTATTTTTGAATGGGAATTGTATTGGTCCATCTGTGTAATGTAATGCAACAGCATGTCACAAACGTACCGAATAATAAACAAAGTAATCAAAAGATGCTTTAGACAAGTGCCTCCCCACCCATCATGCATGTTGCAGGGCCATATTGGTGCCCTATGCAGCCCTGCAACATGCATGATGGGTGGGGAAGTGCTTGTCTAAAAACACCCAAAGTGAACAAAGTACCAAATACCAAAATACTGAAGGATCAAAGGAAACAAAGTGCCCAAAGTACCAAAGCAAAAAAGCAAATTTTGCAATGGTTACCAACACAAATTTGAATATTCATAGTAATGAACATGAAATCGCATATTCCTTTCAACTGTGTTTTTAGTAGGAAAACTCAAGTTCTCTTTCAAACTGTAACAAAACAAAGGAAATACACAGGCTGACATCTAAGCAGCGTGGGACTCCAGTTCAGTCCCCAGATACTTGGACTGAACTCGAGTGCTTCAAAGTTAAAAACATGAATCTCCACAGGTTAAGCTAAAAAGCCAATTTGTGTAGCTGGGCTGTATCAGACTCTCATAGACTCCGTGGACCTGGGAGAGAGAGAGACATAACATACAGTGACCCATGGGAAATGCACGCTTTCATCTTTTTCTCATAAGCCTATATTAAGTGGGAAAAGACCTTGTTCTTCACAAATGACTACCATTTCCCCCATTGTTTTAAGATCATGCGCCATACGTTTCTCCATAGTTTACCTATTCTGGGACTTTCTGTGAAAGCGTGACTCTTTCTTCTGTCTCCTGGTGACAGGGGGAGCAGGGGTTGATGGGAGAGGGGGCGGAGCAGCAGGTGTAGGGGAAGGAGGTAGGCCATTGCTTGGTTTACTTTTATGGTTCTTGTCGGCTTCATACTCGAAGGTGCGTTTGGGCTTGGGGACAGGATTTACTGCGGTGTTTGCTGGGCTCTCAGGAAGCAGCTTAGGGACAGCAACAGAGTTAGTGGCAGCAACTGGTTTTGTTTTACTATTCTTCTCAGTCTCAGTAGGTGTTTCTGGATCGCTCCCAAAACCAACATTCCCTGTTTTGTTATCACTTGCGTTTTCAGTCAAACCCTCCACAGTACCTGAAGTCAGAGACTTTTTCCTCCCTCTATCAACGCTATAGCAGCTACTTGGCAACTGAGGAAGGCCCCTTCCAGGCTGTTCTTTTAAGGCCTGTTCGATTTTTTGTATTCTGTTTAGCACAGCAGAAGTTTCTTTCCTGGCATGGCCCTTAAGGAAAGCATTGGAGGGTTCACTCCTGCTTGGCCTCTTTTCAAGTCTATGGCAGGAATCTCTGTCTGGGAGCTCCTCTTCCTCTGTTTCTGGGTAGGAGCACTCAGAAAATGTCCTGCTCATCCTTCGGAACCCTTTAAAATCAAAGTTCTTCTCACTGCAAGGAGAAGGCAACATGCTGGGGCAGCTCTCACTGCCAGACCTGTCCCCAGCATCCCTCTTGCCCATGAAGACACTGATCCTGGGAGATGGCTCTTTGCGGCACTCCCATTCGGATATCTTCTGCCTTATGTCCAGTGCCTGGGAGTGGACGCTTGCCCTGCTGAGAGAAAGGTTCCGCAGGTTGGCTGCAGACCCTAAGGAAAGGGTGCTCCGGGTGAGCTGGCGGCTGCCTATTGCATCCCCATCCTGAGTCTCCTTAGGGGTTTCTCTTTGCTCCTCAGCCTTGCAAACCAAGTGCTTTTTATCCAAGCAGCCAATGCTGACAGCTTTAAGAGGGTGATTTGGAGAGTCGATGTCTGAGGTAAGTGCGGAGTTGCCTCTCAGCGCTGATGCCCAGCTGCTCCGATCCTTCAGAAGCAGCCTGGAATTGGAGACTTTGGTGGACCTGCTGGACCGGCAGGAGTCCTCACTATCACTGAGGGGTGATGCTGGGCTTCTTGGTGGGGACAAAAGAGGAGGTGGAGAGACTGACTGACACCTGGAAGCAAAAAGAAAATAAAAAAGTCAGCTACCTGAGAAACTAAGATTATTAGCTAAATCCCTTCTTACAACAAGCAAACAGGACTATGCCCACACATCCACAAGATCTTCAAACTACAGCATCAAGGGACAACTAAGTACTTTTTATTTACTGCTAGGGTGGCAATTTGCAAGGGACTGGCACAGCACTCGACTATTTCACTTTGTATTGTATTTTGAATGTTTTTTCATATTAAATCTGTGGGACTACTCTCCCACTTTTGTCCACAATTTACCCAGGCTTATTCAGTCTCAGCATGATCCTCCACCTGCTTTATGCTGATGCTAACTACTAGAACTGATGCAAATATGGGCTTCTTGGGGGAGTGTCTCCCTCCCTCTTGGCTCCAGTGCCAAAGAGACAGTTATTGCCAAGTTGTCCTTATTAGAATATTGTACATAATAGTACAGGAGCCTGGTCCATGTTCAGACCAGACCGCATACAACAGCTTGATCCAGGTTTCAGACCAGGCCGGACTGAAGATGAATACAAGCTCCTAATCTTCATATGCTTAAGATTACATAGGCACAAACAAATCTCATTTACCTGACTCTGGGATGTAAACAGATGAAGTATTCAGGTTTGAGTTTTACCTACTATGATGATTAATTTGTCTAGTTTGTATTCATCACAAATGATGGGTCACCCTACCCTGGGTGACTCCCTGTGGGTGTGAAGTTGGGGAGTTAAGGACAGTTTAGGGAGTGTCCTTATCTTGGGGGAGGCAGTTAGGCTTAATAGTTCAGGGACGCATAGGTTAGACTTGGCTAAAAGGGTTTGCTTTGGTGTACAGGCTTCCTAATAGATATAACAGCAAGTACCATGGAAACGAATGGGACTCACATTACCACTAAAGTCCTTTTTATATGAGATGGACCCACACATGCCCACGCAGGTCTGCTGCATGGGTGGTTGCCACCCATGTAGTCACTGCCATGGGTGGGTGGGCATGTGTGTACACTCCCACCTCCACCCACCTCCACCCATCGGCCACGCACGAAGCAATTGGCCAAAACGGTGATTGATCCGTGTGTGGAGATGGGTGTGCGTCCGTGTGGGTGTATATCTGTGCACCGGTGCACACACCCATCCCCCCCACAGCCGCAGCCTGTTTAAAAGGACCTAAGAGGTAGCACTGGCAAGAAGCAGGTGGAGGATCACGCAGGGTGTAATTAAGTGTCTCAAAAAGGGGGGGGGAGGGAATAATTGCCTCTAAATCATGTACCACAGATCCTCAGCAGGCGTAACTAGGAGGTAGCTCTGAGAAACTGAGGCCTCTTGGCAGAAAGCAGTATTACATAGGTTACTAATTATGTAGTACTAACTACTCATTTTCAGCATTAAACAGGCATAAGGTCATTACATCTGTGTGCAAACACACATCCTGCCACTCATTTAACATGATTTGGGATCTGAAAAATCACAGACAAAAGTAGCTGCAGCCACTTGGTAGGGGCAGCATATCTAGATATGCAGACCAACTTGCTACCAGTTTTTGATCAGCCGGAAACCACAAAGACATGGAATTTCAATTTTGTGAGTGGCCAGTCTAGTTCCTATTCAACTCTCTGATGTTTCTGGCTAGTGGGAGGTGACAAAATGATAGAAAGAACAACAAACAGTTGAGGGAAGGGGTGAGGGCAAGGGACATGCGGAAAAGTGAGGGGCAGGAAGGGGAAGGAGGGACACGGTACTTTCACACCTGAACTCTCTTTGCAATGAAGCTTTGCCCACACAATCCCAGCAGTTTCTATTCTGGGGCTGCTAGTCCTTTGGCAATCTGGATCCAGCTTCACTTTCCAGTATCCAGATGCTCTACACCAAGGGCTATCATCTGAGGAACAGATAGGAAGAAACTACCAGGTAGCTACAAGCAGGCAGCAGCATAATCGTCTGTTCAACCAGTGATGCTCCCAGGATATCATTGATTTCAACACAAGATGGATTTGCATGTGTGTATCATTATATCTGTAACACCCATAGAAGACTCTCACTGAAGCAAGTATCAGGGGAGCAGAAGTAATGAAGATAGCTTAGCCTTTGGAAACAGTGAACAAATTGATCAAAACATAAGCAGGTTGTAACACATTATTAAATGTTATTATTATTTCTATAGCACCAGCAGTGTACCTGGCACCGTATAATCAATAGTTATGGGGACAGGTCCCTATCCCCCCCAAGGGGCTTACAATCTAAGGGACAAGGGAGGGAGAGATGAGGGAGAGGCGAACATCCGTCTATAAAAAAATATCTACATGGTTAGACTCTATTCTGTCAAGATATTTTTGAGGAAAGTGCAAGCGTGTGTGTGTGTGTGTGTGTGTGTGTGTGTAAGAATGCCTATTTTGCTCATATAGTGGCCAATAAACAGAATTTACATGATCTTTATCAAGAAAACAAACTCCATATCAAAAGAGCATTATTACACAGAATAGCTTTATTTTTAGCATGCATCCTGAAGGGATTGTAAGTCCTCAAGCAGCAAGTTTCACAAAGTTTCAGGATTTTTAGGACATATTTTTGCAACCGTTTGAAAGGTGCACCAGTGTTGCTACCCTATTATAATTTTTCATATGGGAGGGTTGGGGGTTTTGTTGCAAATTGTTACAATGGTTTTAAAAATAATAATAATAATAAAAAATTAAGTGACACCCAAGTCAACTACATGCCAGCAGTATAAAAAATAAAAATAACTAAAAAAAATGTTTTTTAAACCACAGGCCAGCAGACTAGATCATTTCCATTGGTGCTTTAGTCACTACACTGTCATAGATCACAGGTACATAAAATCTAGTCACGCCTTTCACATTCCATTTTAGAAATACTTCCTGTCCTAAAAAATTAAAGAGGGGAAAGTGAAATCCAAAAACAAAGATCCATTTGCACAAAATTCATACTGAAGAACTGTTTTGATAGCCAGCAAGAATTGTATGAGCCATACATATCAGATACTACTAGCTAAGGACTGATTTCATCTGGGTTATGCCACCGACACTGAGCTTGTGGTTTTGGTCGACGATCTCCGTCGGGAGTTGGACCAGGGTCAGTCAACCCTGTTGATCCTGTTAGATCTGTCAGCTGCATTTGATACCATTGACCACAAGATGTTGGTGACACGATTGCGGGACCGAGTTGGGGTGGGCTGAATTATTCTTGAATGGTTCTGTTCCTTCCTGACCAGGAGAACTCAGCGAGTGGTGCTGGGAGATTGTTCTTCATCTCCCTGGGACCTCACGTGTGGAGTCCCACAAGGTTCTACTCTGTCCCCTCTCCTGTTCAATGTGTACATGCAGCCTTCAGGCGAGGTCATGAGAGGGTTTGGACTGCGTGTCATCAGTATGTGGATGACACCCAACTCAACCTCTCATTTTCAGCTGACCAAGGCCTAGCAGTCTTGGTGCTTACATGGTGTCTGGTGGCTGTGGGGGACTGGATGAAGGTGAATCATCTGAAGTTGAATCCCGATAAGACAGAGTTGGTGCTGGGGGTCGGGCCTGAGGGAGTGGTGGTCCCTGTCATTGATGGGGTTCGCTCCCTGTTGATCCCCAAGGTTGGCAGTCTGAGGATGCTCCTTGATTCGCAGCTCTGCCTGGATGTACAGGTAGCAGCTGTGGCAAGGAGTGCATTCCACCAATTACATCTGGTGCGACAGCTGTAGCCATACATTTCAGACTACAAACTGGCCATCGTCATCCATGCTTTCATCACCTAAAGACTAGACTACTGCAACGCGCTCTACGTGGGACTACCCTTGGTGACAGTTCAGAGACTGAATCTGGTGCAGAATGCTGCGGCCCGTCTCTTCACAGGGACGGGTCATCATGAGCACATTACAGCAGTGCTCCATTCTTTGCACTGGCTGCCTCTAGTCTTCCAGGCCCAATTCAAGGTGTTGGTTTCAATCAATCAATCTGTAATCAATAAATAATTCTCAGTGGCAATCATCCTTCTTTGGCATCTGAAATTTAAAGCAGTGTACTAACCTTTAAACTAGATCTGCACACATCACAAAATCCAGAGTACTGAAAAACAACTGCTTTGCATTTCTCCACTGCTTAGGCATGAGATGCTCATTCTTTCAAAAACATTCCAATGAATCAGCACAACAACAAAATTTTTAGACCTCATCTCTGTTTTCCCACAGCTAACTCAAAACTATGCTAAAAGGTCATGTCAGGAAAGAACAAAAATTGATGCGTCACAAAAGCCCACTTCACTCTTTTCAAGGAATTAAATTCTCTTTACACAAGTCATAGCCATGTTTGACGAAAGTTTTATTTGCTTCGTCTGCTTTTTGAAGAAGAAATGTCTTCTTCCAGACAAACTATGTTTTTACATAATAGAGCAATGGTAACTCACCCACCAGGTGCTGCTACTGAGGTTCATATGTGCTTTGTCTCTTGTTCATGACAAGAAAGGATTGTCAGAGTGTAATTTTGAGGCAAAGAAGGTTACATTCCCTTCTATTCTCAATAGATTTGAAACGTACTTCTCTGTGGACAAAAATCCCAGAAGTTCAGGAACAACAGAGTGATTATATTTGGTTTGCTTTTCTGCAGAAGGTTGTCTCAGAGTTTCCCAGTTCAACAAATCTTTTATCCTCTGTTGCTTTGAAAAGAATTTTCCAAACCCATCTTTCTCGGTTGATACATGTTCCTGAGTGTTGATGTCTCTCACTCCAGTCCTCTTCAGTTTCACAATGAAACGTCACATTCTTCTTCATCTTATCCTTAGTGCCGACTCATCTCATTGGGACTTGCAATGTTTGTATGACGGTTAACAAGATATCCAGAATCTCCCAGACCAAATCAAGTCTTTTTATGATGTAGAAGGTACTTTGAAAAGATTCTCAGGCTTTTCCTTTGTCTCCAGATTGAGAAAGTGGACTTAGAAATTAAGGATTATAGGGTTTGTTTTTTAAAGTTAGTCATAATCAAACCCAAATGATAAACTAAATTAAAAACAGAAAGATCAAATTGCAATGATATTAGTCACATGCGTCTCCAGCAGAGTACTTTTTCCCTGCCCTGCCGGACATGCATGTTTGCAGGCAAAGATCCTTATTTCCGCCATTCTCACAAGATGGAAGCTGCATGTCTTTTGAGTCCTGGTCTGCCAAGAAGTCCGTATTAATGCAAATGAGAAAGCGCTAGCCTCTTACGTTTAATCGATAACGTTTAAAACACGTCTGTCATTATGCTGTTTTTGGATTGTTATGTAAATTCTCTCTCCTGCTTGCTGCATGAAATCAAATATCATTTCTCCAATTAATTAATTATTATTATTATTATTATTATTAGTAGTAGTAGTAATAAACATTTTAATACAGCAGCAACACCTAGAAGCAAACAGATTCCCATTGTGTTAAGTGCAGCAAGAACATAAAATAAATGGCAGCTTCTTCCCCTGATGTGTTTACAACTTAATAGAGAAAATATTAAAATCACCAGCTGAGGCTCTAGTCATGCAATTGAGATAACAGTAATAATAAAAACAAACAACTCCTTATTTTCCCAGTTGATTGTATCATCAATCTTAAAAGCAAAAGCCTCTGCATGAGAGACTTCTTGTTCAAAGACCTCTCTTGGAAAGTTCACACCTCTCAGAAACCATTTATCACAAACAGAAGGATGGATTCTCAGTACTGGCACTAAGGCTGTTTTCAGATGGCACACGCCCACCCATGTCCCTGCACGGAGCAACCCGGGGTTTTCCCCCTTGATCTGTGCGGGGGCATGAAGGGGCCATGCATGGGTGCGGGTGCACACCAACCACACACCCATCCCCTCTCATCTGAAGCCCCCCACTCTCTGAAAGGGCACAGCAGCACACATGGACCTGCCCCCCCAGGCAGGTCCGTCTAAAAATGGCCGGAGTGCTACCTTTGTTGCCAAGTTACCCTTTTAAAAACAACAGACCAAATCTTGCCCATTCTGAAAAGGAGCCTAGTTTTGGTTTATGGTTTACAAAGGCATTGCTAGTATATAGAAACAGTACAGTTATTCTCCAAACCCTGAACTAACATAACTAACAGCCAAATGAATATAACACGCCCCCCCCCCCACACACACACACACACCCCACACCCTACAATGTGAATATTGCAGTAATGTATCACTAGAGCGACTTACTTGGTACAAAACAAAGCCCACAGAATGACTAGCATGCTCAGAGATATTCAGTACAGAATATGGCGATATCAGAGGATCCATCTTTGCTAGATTGTACTTGTTGCTGCATAGTAAACAGAGTAGTCAGAAAGACTCAGAATCCAACTATTTGTTTAGTGCACAAGTCTCCCACTGCTGGTTCTACATCATCTGGGGATTCCCCCTAAACCAGGGTAATTCCTAATTATCCTGCTGGACAGCTTTTCTCAGAACAAAAAAGCTGAAAAGGAGGCCAATGTCCTGGTCTTATGATTTGCTATTGTGACAAGCTAAAGTAAAGAAGGAGGAAGAAGAAAAACAGTAGTGGCAACATTTTATTGAACAGTTTTTAATCCAATAGCAATACTAATCACAAATAGTAATTAAGCATTATTATTAAAACAGTGTTACATTATTTTCTCTGATGAACAAGCCCAGTTAGTTACCAATAAATTAAGTGACTTGCCTCAGTCACAAGGTGAGTCAGTGGCAAAGCTGGGAATAGATGACAGGATTCCTAACTCCCAGGCCCTGTTCTGGTCACTGCCCTAAGCAGTATAAATTTCCGACTGGTGGTACAGCTCAGATGGAGCTGCATAAGGTAAAATTCTATACAAAATGGTGAGTTCCCACTTGCTTGGAAAGCTTGTTCAAGCTTCTTTTAGCCTCATTCTTTCTTTCCCTTAAACTTGCCCTTATAAAGAGAACATCAACTAGTTTCTAGACCAGGAGTTCTCAGGTAGAGTCCCACCACCTACAGATGAGGTCACAGTCCCACCTGATACTTCATATACTTTTCATGGCTTTGTTGCTGTCTGGGGTCAGGGAATTATATATATAGTGAAGTCTCTAAACAGGGTCATGCAGACAAAAACGCTTAGGAACCACTGTCTTAGACACAGTTAACTTGGGGAAATCTGCCCTCTTGACCAGGGTTTTCACTGGCCGCAGGAGTGATGAATATGCAAGAGGAACTTCATGACTGCTGTTGAGCATGTCCCTGCAGCTCAATTAGGAAGCTCACATTCAAGCATCTCTGTTTTTAGATTTGTTATTTTCTGGTTGGATGCTGCTGAATGTTTTGTGCTGATCCTGACTTCGGAGTATTTTGCCATTATTTATCAAGACAACTTATCCTAAATCAGAACTGTATTAAAAATACAATCCAAACCAGCTGTGACCCTAATGAGAGCAGTAGCATATTTAAGTTATGTTGTCAGCCTCATATTATTGAAACCTCATCTTAAGGATAATTGCAGGGCTTAATTTGTGGGGGGTGGGCTTGGCAGGGCTCAGCCCCAGCAATTAAGTTCAAGGGAGGGCTGAGCTCTGGGAAATTCCCAGTAGGAGTGTGCACCCTAAAGTGTGAAAGACCAGGAAAAGGCCAATGTTGGCCATTTCAGGGTTGGAAACAAAAGTCAGAAAAACCCTGAATGGTTTATTTGGATTTCATTAATGACTTTCCTGCCCCACCCCCTGTGCTGGATTAAATCACAAGAATTACAGTTTTACATTCAGCTGTACAGTGGTAGGGTGATCAAGTGATTGGGGTGCTAGCCAGAGAGGAGGGTTCAGTTCCCTGATCTCACAAGTTTTGTGGTAGGGGACACAACTTCTGTGGCAAACCTGAGCCTGAGCAATTCATTAGTCAAGTTGATCAGCGATGAGACCTCTGTCTGTCAGGCGCTTGGAGTGAACAGGAGGAAAAGGACCGTCCCATTATGGCCTGTTGTGTACTTCTCTGAAGTAACCAAAGCTGGCCACTGTCAGAGACAGGGTGCTGGGCTGGGTGACCCATTGGTCTGTCCCAGTATGGCACATATAATCTTAAACACTCAAATGACTGTCTCCATGCACTGTGTCACAGTTAGGCCACGACTCACTAACCACTTGCTCTGCAGAGTTCAATGGGGCTATGCTGGAGTAAGTGGGTTGTGACCAGAAACTGTGGGCCAGATCTTCAGCTGTTATAAATTTGCACAGCACCACTGAAATCAAAAACTTGCTCCTTTACCTGCTAAAATGTTAAACAATTCTGTATGATATTGCAGGTTTATATTTCCTAATTAACCATTCAGTTTCATTATCTAAGGCAGGGGTGGGAGGTGCTGCTTTGGACACATTATCTTACAAACTGTTCAATTAAAAGAGGATAGGGAACCTTTTTCTCGGTGTGAGCCACTTGGAAAATAAATACAAGCTCCATAAGCCAGATAGAAGTTAGTGGCAGGATGCCTAGGGTGCACATTGGGTGAAAACAGACATGCACCTTAACTCTGCTTTAACACTGCCTTAATATTTCTTATACATCATGCTGGGCTGCATAGGATACCAGTACAGCCCTGCAACATGCATAAGAAATGTTAAAGCAGTGTTAAAGCGGAGCTACGTGCACGTCTGTTTTCACGAATTGTGTGCACACTCAGGATGGGGCAAAGAAGGGAAGGGTTCAAATCATGAATCCATCCCCTCTCCTTGAGTGCGTGTCGTCACCTCTACTCCCTGCTCTTTAGCTCAGTCTTTCAGTTCTTGAGGCTAGGAACTGGGTCTATGAGCCAGATCCAGGACCTGGAAAGGGGACAATGAAAAACAGCCATGGTCGAGATTTGGTCAACAGACTACAAGTTCCCCACTCCTGACTTATTTATTTATTCTAGTTTTTATCCCGCCCTTCCCAAATGGCTCAGGGTGGCTTACAAAACAAGTATAGACAATACATATAAAAACAACATTAAATAGAAACAAATTTACCACTTTTCCCCTCCCCCATCCCCAACCCCACCACAAAGGTCAAAATGTGACTTTGATGTTACCATCCCATTAGGCTGAAAGGAGAACACTCAATATTGCAAACTTCACATTCTATTTTTCAGATTGCTTGGCAGAAGAGCAAATGACACTATTTATTTGGTCATTTACAGAATGAAGTTGTGCATGATGGGGCTATCTTTACAAACAGAAGATATAGGGGTGGGAATCCACTAGATTCATGCATGTGTTTCTACTGTGTGTGACTTCATAAACCTATGTATAGTCTGAGTCTTATCTATATGTATAGTGTTATAAGTTTCCAGTCAACTGATAGTAAAGCCATATATGCAGAAAGATATATATCATGAGATTTTTAGGGGCAGATTTTTAGAAGGACATCCTCCTTCTTCCAAGTATGAGCTCAGACCAAAAAATCTGCACCTTGTACTTTTCACTTTCACTTTTAATTTCTATACCGCACTCTCTCGACAAGCGACTTGAGGCGGCGAACAAAAATGAAATACATCACAACAATATAAATTACACATAATACAAGAACAAAGTAAATTCAGTATAACAATTTCATATAAATATAAACAAAACCTCACAATCAAGATCTTACTAACAACCCTCCCACATATTTAAACCCTATCTTAAGAACCCACAACAACATACCCCACAACAACATACCCCTTCTCCCTCTAACTCCTGGCCATCCACCAGCACTTCTCCACCCCACCCCCCAACCTCTCCTGCTGCCACCAGGAGGGAAAGAGGGGGCCCTTCCCCACCACCCCTCCTGCTCTCACCAAGAAGGGGAGGAACAACCAACCACATACCAGAATTTCCAGGTTTTTACAACATAATATAATAATTCAGCAATAATAAATTTCACAACCAAAACAGTAAGTAGGTCAAACACAATCCTCCCCACCTGCTCCCTTCCCCACCACCCCTTCCGCTCTCACCAGGAAGGGGAGGAACACCCAAGCACATACCAACATTTCCAAGTTTTACAACATAATATAATAATTCAACAATACTAAATTTCACAGCCAGAACAGTAAATAGGTCAAACATAATCATCCCCACCTTCTCCCTCAACACATCAGCAGTATACCAGCTCTTCCCATCCCCTCCCCTCCCCTTCCTTTCACCATAGCTCAAACTCCTCCTTCTCCCCACTAACATCAGGGGAGAGAACCCTCATCCCTCGCCTAATCAACTCCCCTTGCCACCACACAGTAATAATATTAGCCTTCTGTAGTGGCCTTGGCCGACGTGCCCTGCCAAAGGGCATGTGCCCCGCCGGCACGGCCGTCGGCCGTCCCCAGCTCTTGTTGGGGCAGCCCGGGGGCGGGTCCTCACTGACCCCACCCCCTCATTGAGTGGAAGGGCAGCACCTCCTTAGCCCCACAGCTGACAATACTCCTTCCCTGCTCTTGCTGATTAACAGCCCGTCCAGCAGGGCTAGCCCCCCTCTCACCCCAACATCCTTGTGGGGGGAGGGGAAACGGGGGAGGAGGGTACGATGACACCAGTCTTCAGGGGGTACCCCCCCCCAGCCAGAGGGGAGCTCCCTCCAAACGCCCTCGCACAGCCTTTCCAAAGGGGGGAGCATTCCATAGTCATTCCCCTTTTAAACCTACACATGCTCTTCCATCTACCTTACTGCAGGCACAGATCAGATTATAGGCATAAATACTCTAGTATTTGCACTCAGTTTAGTTTGCACTGCAGGCACAAAAATTTGGATGCCTGTTGCTGAACTGACAAAACAGCAGTAGCAGCAGCTCTGAGGCCTTGTGCTGCTTAAACTATGTCCCATAGCAAGGGCGTAGCTATAATAGGTGCAGCTGCACCAGGGCCCATGAGCCTGGGGGGCCCACACGCACGTACAATGCATGTGCACACTGTAGTGGAGTGCCCCAGCAGGAGGCCCATTCCACCTAGTTATGCCCCGGGTCCTGTCTCATAGGTCATAAATTTGTTCCTATTTGAACAATACTTTTCAATTCAATTTCAATTTATTCACGGCAACAGCTTTCGCCATAGCCCCAAAGTCAAAATTAACAACTTCAACAAGTAACACAAATACAATAAAAATTGAATCATTGATTATATAATCAATAATAATAATAATAATAATAATAATAAATAGGAATATAATAGCCATAAAGTGCTGAAGAATTCTAACTAGTACAGTACAGAACGGTACAGAACTGTCTTATCTACACTTAAGATATCTGTAGTTTAAATTTGTGGCTTAAGTTATCGAATAGATTTTAACTGTGTCCGCACACGTTCCCTCCTTTTTATGGCTAGGCCTACATACGTCGCAATTGCAATTAAATTTTCTATGGTAGTAATTTTAAGTAGAAAGTTCAACATATTAGTTGCATTTGACTTATTCACTATTTTAAGTAATGGAACAAGCCAAGTATCTCTCAGAGTGCAATAGTATGGGCAGATAAAAAGAAAATGGTCTATGGTCTCTATTTCTTGTCTAGAGCAGGTACAGAGTCAAGACTCAAATCGTACTCTGTTATAATGACCTTCCAAAACAGCTGTCTCAACTAGGGAAAATCTAAGTAGGGTAAAATTCCGTCTAAGTACTTTGTTTGCCAGGAGGTCCAAATAGGGTTCGAAGGAAAAGGAAGTTTTTACTATGCCAAACTGGGGTGCAACCTTCCAATGAGAAATCATTGAAAGATCCTGCTGAAAAGCAATGTCCTTAGATCTCAGGGCCAATTCCTTTTTGATTAATGCTTTGGGCTTCCCTTGGAAATATGAAAAAGAGAATCCCATATTCCTTAATTGGAAAGCCAAATATTTGGCCCAGGGATATGGCCTAGCACCCTTTTGCGCCAGCTCTTCGGAAGCGCATTGTGCAGATAGCATGTTTAGAACAATACAGTAAAAGGGACAATATCTCAGCAAGCAGTTGACTAGTTTTGAGTACCAAAAGACTGACCACCAAGTAAGATTTCAACTGGACATTTGGGAAAACCCTAAGGTAAGGGACAGATTGCTGTTTGACAAGGTGTGGCCAGGTAAGTTTCTGAATACCAGTTGCTCTTTACATTTGTTCTGGCTGCTATATTTACTGATCTCTAAAACCCATATCAAAGATGATAGCTTGAAATCTTGTTTACTTAGTTTTACTCTTGATCTCAGGTTCATTTGCAAATTTATTTATTTATTTATTTCTAGATTTATACCCTGCCCCTCCTGAGAACAGCTCAGGGCGGCTGTAGATGTTAACCGCAAAGACGTTATATGGTAGAGGTTCCAAACCGTCAGTCAGAGTCCCAAGAGGGGTCACATCATCCACAGATGGGATCACAATCTTTATTGATATTTGATGTACTTTGCATGTCTCTAGGTATTTTCAGCTGTGATGAAAGCATGGATTTCCATGCTTTTCTAAGCATGGAAATCCATGCTTTCATCACAGCTGAATGCAGCTGCCAGATGTTGGCCTGGGTCAGAAACTGGGTTTACATGAGCCGTGGCGGGGCTTAGCCCAGGCTATTCCTCAGAACCATCCCCAAGGAACAGCCTGGGCTAAGCACTGACACAGCACATGCAACAGATGCTGGACCAGGGTAAAGCATGCCATCACATTTGATAGCCCACTCTTTCTTACCCCAGTCTGAGTCTGCTGCTGCCCATCGGGGGCGAGGTGGTGCTCCAAGCAGCACAGGGACGGGGCTGTATGGATGCATGTCCTCGCATCACCCCACCTTCTCCCTGCCCCCTCCCTGGCCCAGGGGACCATCACTCGTTTGGCGCCTGGGCCGAATCCTGCCTGGAGTGAGGGCCTCACTCCGGGCAGGATTAAAGTGTGATGGCACTCAGCACCATCATGTCTAAAAACACCCTCTGTTGTTTTCTGGGATCCCAGAATTTGATAAAATGTCTCACAATGGGGCCACACAGGCAAAAGTTTGTGAACTCCGGCTTACAGCCTAGAATCAGGCCTTATCTTGTGTTACAGTAAAAGCTCGGCATTTTAACATTTTTTAAGTACAGTGTGTAAGGGTTGCAGGGTGAGGAGCACCTGGGACGTGAGCAGACATGGGGATTTGGGGGTACAGGGTCAGGACACCACAACAGGAAAAGGGGGAACAAGACTGGGGAGACAAGAGCAAGGCACTTGGAAACAAGGCACAAGGACTGGAGCTAAAAACAAGGCAGGGAGTGTAAGGGGATCAGGGAGGAAGCTGGAGTATAAGAGAGAGGGATTTGCTCCACCCAGCTTCCTGTGTTACCCGCCAACCAGGAAGCTGGGACGCATGACATGGGCAGAGGAAAGACAGGAGGCGTGTGGCTGGTGACAAGGCAAGGAGGCTTCTTTGGGGGAGTGGCTGGGCCTGAGGCAAGACAGCGCAGCAGTACTGCAGGCCCTGCCCCCCAGAAACCCTGGGGGTGAGGGTTCAAGACCTGGGTCCTGACACAGTGTAACCTTGTTATACAACACATAATTATGGCATAAATTTGGATATAGCATGCTGTGAGGCATAGTTCCCAACACATTTAATTAAAAATACAGCACACTTTGTTTTGCAATTAAAATCACAGTGTGACCACTCAGTGGCATCCAAAGACTCCACATTTAAGCATCCTCATTATAATGTGAATTTGGTTATAATGTGGTGTGAGGCACAGCCTGCATCTACCATGCTATAGCCAAGTTGCACTGTACTAAAACAGAAAGATACCAAACTGGAATAATTTGGGCCAGATTTAGTTAACCTCAATCTAAACATGCTTGTTTATTATGAGTAAAGGAAATGAACTTTTCATACCTATAAGCAGGGCAGGGTGTAATTAGGTTGTTTCCCAGGTGATCTGACTTGTCAATGAAACAAGAGGTAAGGCTTGTCATGTCTTGCCCCATCTGTGAAATGAAAGTAACACAGATGGCAACACAAGAGCCTACTCTCCCCAAAGGCCAATTGTTGCCTTTGAGGGGTTAGCATAGCAGGCAATATCATCAGAATCCCCCGTGACATTTGGCTTTGGATGACTTCTTTTTCCGATATTGTCTTTGACTTTGTGCCAAAATAAAACAAAAGGTGATTTACAAAACTAAGATTTACATAAGGTAATTACTAGAAGAGGTGAGTTTCTGAGAAAGAGAAAAAAGGCAGATCACATGGACTTAAAATGGGGGGGGGGGGCGGGGGAGTCATCCATCAGTTTTAAACAATGAAGCAAAACAAGGTTACTGGCTGATTGAAGCAGGGGAAACTCACAGAACTCTTAAGAAACTTTCAAAGGCCATTCTCAATATTTACTCTCCTGGAAGTTTTTTAAAAACTTCTCCTGAAGGAAAGCCAAGATGGTATGTCCCAGGTTAAATGGATTCTGCAAAATTCAAACAACTACGTCTACCAACTCCTAAGCCTTTGATCAGCGCTGCATGAAGGAAAAGGTTGCAGGATCAGGTCCTCTTAAAGCTGCATGGCGAGACCCTAATGGTGAAATGCCCTTCAAATACCTTTGCTGAATCTTTACTATTATCCATAGAGATTCAGCTGGCTGCAGTCATCCTAGACTTTTATTGTTTATACATTAAGGCTTCGATGCTCCTCGTATTTACACGTACGCCTGGGATTCAAGAGCAGTTCCAGAAAGTACACTGTTATAATGTATAACCAAGCTCTATTATTTATTTTATTAAAACAATTAAAAATGCAACTATGGAAACTCTGGTTAAAAGAGCAAAACTGGCAATTCAGCTATGTGCCTTTACCTTTTTAAAAGCAAAAATAAAGGATATGACAATGCAAAATCAATAAGTTTAAAGGATTCAATGCAAACACTATGAAAAGAGAGCCATGGTCACTGTGTTTTCCCATTGGTATCAAGGGGGAAAGTACAGTGAACGCAGGTCGCTGACTTTGAATAAAAATATCTCTGTGTTTACCACTACCTACTGTTTCTTTGTCTCCTACACCAATATATAATTGTACAGCTGTTTTAGATGTCTGGTACATCTCTCTCTTTACCCCCCTCCCACCTGCTACTTTGTCCTATCCACTCCCACCTATTCCATGCCCCCTCACATATACATGCCCTACATTTGCTCAGTTTATAGATTTCTGACTGGCTACGCTACATGCCTGGGGTAGGGCCCTATGTGGTCAAAAGCTTGCTTATTTCTACCACGAACAGCTGGTCCAACAAAAAATATCATTCAAACCACTTTGTTTCTCTGTCACATGGGACCAACGCGGCAACCACACTATCTCTAGATTGAGATTCTTTTGGTAACACTACTTCTCAAATTTAGTCCAAGCACACAATTGGCAATTTCTAACTAAAAATAATACATCTAAGTGCAAAAAATTAACTCAGAGGCACTCTGCACTGTTTTAGTTGGAAGAGAGTGTGGTTGCTATGTTCGTCCTAAATGGGAGTGATGGATACAAAGCTCTTCATATAGTATCTTTTATTAGATTGGTTTCTGTTGGTGCAACTATGCAAGTTTTCAGACCACACAGAGCTCTTCCTCAGATGTCTGCAAGTCAGAGACTTTAGTTCATTGTTCCAATTTAATTTCTGGGGTGAGGAGACAGAGGGTAGAGAATACCAATATATATCTGGAGTACTAGAGACTGATTCTCTATTGTTCTGCACCTTCTCTGATCATTTACATAAGTATAAAATAAGTATGAAACAATGTCCAATTAGAAGAACACCTTCTTACACCCTCTTTGGAACTACCCATAAAATATGTCACATGGCAAAGAGGAAGAGAAGATAGCAGTCTCATGACAAAGTATAGAATCACAGAACCAAAGCTGGAAGCTCATCATGAAGGACCATGAAGGTCATCAAGTTCTGCCCACTGCTTGGTGCAGGATTTGCCATACCTAAATCATCTCAGACATATACTTCTCCTATCCAGCCTCTTTTTTAAAACCTCCAATCATAGAGAAGCTGTTGTAGCCTGATCCATTGCCTGGCTGCCCTTTCAGTCAGGAATTTTTTCTTACTGTTCAGTCAGGGTGAAGAGGAGACACCATTTGTATGAGACATCACATTTGCAGGTTCCCCTCTCCAGTAGAATCATTTAGTGGATGGTCATTGGGTATTTTCAGATTAGATGTTACCCCGCATGGCCACTCAGGAGCCACGACCACCCATCTGAAGGTGGAGCAGTCAAATACACGCTCCCCTGAGCCTCAGAGAACTCACTCATGGCCATGTAACAGAGCACTGCCAGCAATTCTCAAATTCTCGCTTTTCTCAGCGAGAATCAGGGTTCTTGGCTCATTCTTGCAAACGAGAATGAGCCAAGAAACTGCCTGGATTCTCGCCGAGAAAGGCAAGAATGTAGAGACAGCCTTCCCTCCACTCAGGTCCCCTCACTCCTCCTGCCAGGGCAGCCACTCAGGAAGCGCCCTGAAGCCCGACTCGTATCCCCCCAAGGAGCCAGGAAGCCCCCCAAGCCCTGCTCAGCAACTTGCAAAGCGCTGTGCTAGAAGCAGGGATCAGAACGCTTCCGTCTCTCTTGCCCCACAGCTCAGCGCTTTGCAAAGAGGACTGGGTTGGGCACTTCCAAGGGGGTTCCCAGGCAGAGGGGGGTTCACCCATTCCCTTCTCTGCCAGGGAACCCTTTTGGAAAGTGCAAAGTGCCCCACTAGAAAGCACTGAGTTGGGGAGAGAGAGAGAAGTGGTCAGATCTCTCGACCCATGCATGCTGCATCATGTCTTCCAAACAGAGCAAATAAGGCACATTTTCCATTGCTCAAAAATTCAGTTTGAATTTTCCACTTGGTGGGAGGCTGGGGAGCTGGCATGGGGATAATTTGGGGTCATAGGGGTGCTGGGAGCTAGGGCAGGGGGTGTCGTTTGGTGCATCCCTCTCTCAAAAAAGCAGAGAAATTCTATACTAAAAAAACTTGTTCAGTTTAAGAAAGAAGTTAAGGCCCTTACAAATTCAATCAAGCTTCAAAAAGTATGGAAATTGTGAATTAATTAGGGCTCCTGCCTTAACTTCCATGCAATGTAAGCAGTAAAGACATTGTACAGTCTCTCATATAGTGCTTGCTTATAACTTAGGCTTCATGCACCTACGCTTTGCCTTGGTCTTTCAGCCCCAACTTTCTTCCTCTGCAGGTTGGAGGCAAAACTGAAGCTGGGGATAGGAGGAAGAGAGGGGCAGCTTTCTGTCCCCTCACTCCACCTTTATCTATATCCTTTAATTTGGGTTGGGCAGAATGGAACAGCTGAGTATTGGGAGGCTGCATATGGAGAAAACAAAGGTGATGAATGCAGGATGTGTACACTGGGTATTTTCAGACGTTACGAGATCACACTCAACCACAGTGAACCACGGTCAATCCCGCAGCGGGGCCAAAGCACCCTGAACGTCTGTTACACGGGTGCCAGATGTTCATCATGGTCAATACCCACATGGGGTCAAAATCAACCACACTTCCGGAGCTCCCCCCCCCCCCGGAGCATCTCCGAAAGCGTGGTCAAAGAGATTCCTGACGGGAACCAACAAAAAGTAACGTCTGGCAGGCAATCACCAGCCGGAATCAAAGGAAATGATTCCCAGCCGGGGACAAAGCATGCAGCATCACTGCCAGGCAACGAGTAACAACACAGGCTGGGGAGGGAGTTTTAAAGAGTACATGGCAGCAGCCGGGACGAGCCGCCCCGGTGCCTTCCGGGTGCTTTGACCACGGCCCGGCATCGGTGTAACGTCTGTTGCGGTGCCCCGGGCCGTGATCTGGTGGCTCGATTCCCTGTCGTGGTCCCGGTCCCGTCACGTCTGTTCGGGGTTTCTTTTTTTACCACAGGGGGTGGTTGTTCGGTTCACCCCCGCAGGGAATCCGCCGTGGTGAATCGGGACCGCATAACATCTGAAATCACCCACACAGAGTAGGGGCAGTTGGGCAGTGGGAGACATGTTTTCATCAGGAGGAGGAAGCCAGGCATTGCGGGAGTGTTTATGGAGGACAAGGCAGAGAAATGGATGATGTGTATGTATAGACGAGGTTGGGGAGCAGGCAAGGATTGGAAGGGGGGGGGGGCGGGGAGGGAAGTGTATGTATAGAAAAAGGGCAGAGAGGTGTTGGGAGGGGTGTATATTCGGGGATACGTCCAGCCCCTGCCCTCTAATCCACTAGCCCCCACTCCCCTCACAAAGAACCCAAGAGTTCTAGAAAATACAAGGAGCTGTATCTCTGATAGGGAACAGGTGTAAGGGTGTGTGTATGGAATGACAAAAAAGAAACTGGAGAGGAGGTAACAGGGAAGGAGGCTATAGGGAGTGTAACGACAGGGAGGCAGCTATCAGAACTGGGTGAAGTGATAGGAGTGCTCCCCATGGTATCCTATCACTCTTCTGAATCAGTTATTTCACTCAGAACCTTGTTATTCTACCTCTTTGTCATGGCATTCCTCCCATCATTCACCCAGTTCTTTCCTGTTGTGCCCTTTCCTTTTTCCTCCCTATCATTCCACTCAGCCTCCCTAGTGCTTTGTGTCAGCTTTTCCTGTATGTAAACAAATCCCTGAAACAGCATCAGAGAGTAAACTGGCTTCGGATCATATGACTGCAGTAGCACTTACAAGCCACAGAAAGAATGCTTTTTAGAAAGACATTTCTACCATTAGAAATGAAACAACATAAACTCACAGAGTTGTCAGTTTATTATTGTACTACTTTACTTATCCCTAAACTGTATCTAAGCAAATACAGTTGCCTCTCCTCTCTCTGGTTTGCTTTTGAAGCTTTTCTCATCACTCCGTAGGCCATTTCAGTGTTTCAGTCTGCCCATTCCCGAGCTAACAATAATCCTATACAAATTCCCTCCTCCACCGCTCCCTGAGCCTCACGAACTACAAGTGTGACAAAAAGACAATTTTCTAACAAAATGTGTCAGTTCCTTAAAAACAAACTGCTCATCGCTGAGTGTTTACAAAGGAGAAACTAGAGCAATTATCCTCTAGGAAGCATGGCCTAATAGCCAGAACAACAAAACCAAGAGTAGGAATTTTCTCAGGACCTGAAAGACCAGAAAAAGCATTTGATTAAAAAATTTTTGCCTGGACTATGCAGGTTCCAAATGTGCACAGATGAAAGAGATGGAGGAAGAGGAGGCAGAGAATGCATTATAAGCACTCACTATTTCTTCGAATGTCAAGAATGTGCAGCAGGGTGATCTGCCTCGCTCTGTATACCAGCTGCGAAAGAGACAAAGAGAAAAGCTGTTCAGATCCTCCCTTCTTTCCAACGAAGCCAGAACAGACGCACACGCAAAAAAGACTGCAGTCCAACCAATGCGATGGGGCTGATATTTGTAAGCCTGGACAGTAAAAGTTGCAGTTCACGTGTGCACTGTCATACGCCACGAATTACAATTAACGATCTCATATTGTGAGCTGGAATTCTGAGGGTGGGGTGTGGGGCAACAAATTGGGACGTTAATTGCCTTACTGTGCTCAGCCAATAAAACTACAGTCAATTATGCATTAGACCATTTCCTGCTTTAGACACCTGTAGACTCCTGGTATCACCTGTAGACTCCTTTGTTTTAGACAACTTTGAAACTGCTTATTTGCAGAGACCAGAGAGGACAAAACCTTGGTGGGAAAGGTTCTGACCCCCCTCTGACCCCAGCTACAGATCTGCTCAGAATCTAAGTTTCTTATCTAAAACAATTTTAGTTCTCTGCCTCACATTAACCCATGCAGATAGGTAGGAAAGCAAAAGGAAACAAAGGGAAGGGGGGGCGGCCGGGAAGACCCCGAGGAATCATTAACATTACACTGCTTTCAGTCTCATAAAAATGAAAGAAAAATCAGGTCGGGCCCTTAATCTTTGCTAAGTGCAAACCACTTACAGAAAGCTGATTTCTGAAAGCTAAAATTGGATGATATGTCTGATAATAAAAATTGTTTCCTGTGCTGTCCTACTGAGTTACGTTAAGTTAAACTACTACAAGGAAACAGAAAAAATGCCACCGCAGTACTGTATACAAGCGGCTGACTTAGTATGAATTGAAAATGCAACTCATCAGTAATCCCAGAGGCAAGAATTAGATCGCAATCCCTCAAACCCCTTCAGCTTAATGCTCCAGTTCTCAAAGCTCTCTGCCAGCACAAGCTTGGGCTTTTAGTTACTAAAGAAATTTGAGAGTATTTTGGAAAAGCCAATACTTCTGAGAATTTTGTGATCTGTTTCTACAGAAACAATAGAGAAAAAATAGCAAACATCATCAAATCTTTTAATTTTTGTGAAGGAGTCACTAGTCCTACAGTTCTTATAATTATTTATACAGGATATATGCTTAGGGGCAAATTACTCCAAGGTTGATTTCAGAAGTGACGTGGTGAATGTCCACCACAGTCAACCGCAGTCAAACGCCGGGGTGGGGGGGGGAGCGGTTTGTGAAAGCGCCGTCCATGTCTGTTTGCTCACATACAGATATTCACCACAGTCAAATGCAGCCCGGGGTGAAGCTAACCACGCTTCGTGAGGTTGGGGTGGGAGGAGGTCCAGAAGTGTGGTGAATGGTCACCATGGCAGGGGTGAATGAAAAGTAACTTCTGAATGGAAACCCACAGCCGCAGTGGAAGGAATTTACCCCAGCCACGGTGCGTTCTGGAGCTCGAACCACAGTCCACGTCTCCACTGCATGTCTGTTGTGTTCCCCCGGCGCATGTTCTCTCTGATTGCCCCCGGGCGGTGGTCACGATCCTGTCACTTCTGTTGGGGCTGCATGTGTCACCACAGCCCGCGGTGAATTCGTTCACACCGGGGTGGGATTCACTGTGGTAAATTGGAACATGTCACTTCTGAAATCACCCCAAAAGGGCCCAATTTAACTCCCTCTGGAATCCATGAACTCTCATCATTGCCTTAGACCAGGGGTGGGGAACCTTTCCCTTCCTATGGACCACTATGAAAATTACTACAAGCCACATGGACTGGCTAGGAGTTGTAGTGGGGGTGCTTAGGATGGGGTGGAGGTGGGAGAAGGAAGGAGAGGGTCCAGATCATGAATCTATGTCAGGAATCTATCCCCTGACCTTGAGTGCATGTCCTCATCTCCACTCCTTTTCCCCGAGTTCACTCTCTGAGGGCAGGGACTGGATCCATTGACTAGATCCAGGAACTGGAGAGAGACCAGATTAAAAAACAAAACAAAAAACCAGCAAGCCCAATTTTCCCCACCCCTTTCCTGCTGCATCATAAGTAGTACCTGTTGGTTTTTAGCAAAGCAGCAATGCACAGCCTCCAAGTGTACAGCACTATACATGCTATGGTTATTGGATAGCACAGGCAGTTAAAGTCATGGGCTTTAATGGGAAAAGAATTTACAAGTGCAGAGTTGAAACCCTGGCTCTTAACATGTACATGTTTATTTATTTCAGTTTATATGCTAGCCATCCCATAAAGAGTCAGGGTGACTTATAAAGTTAGCATGACATAAACGGACCATAGCCATTCACATTACTCACCAATGTGCAATGAGCCTTCCACGCCAGCTCCCATCTCTACACATTCAAGAGGAACGGAATCCAAAGCAGCTAAGGCTGGAAGCTGGATGATATCTGAGGGCATCCTTTATAAGTACTTCATTCCTGAGCTGTGTTGGCTTCTTGTAAAGCTGTGGCAACAAGTCCGTGCTCCTCTGCGGATCTAATAAGGTTTTCTAAGAAGCAGGCCAGCAGGCCTCTCTCTTTCCTCTTCTCTGTGGGGATTTGCACATTTTCACACAAGGAGAGGTCGTATTTTCCATTGTCATGGAAAGGGAGCACGGCAAACCAATAAAAGGCCAGGGATGTTCTAATGGGCAGTTCCTACGCATGTTGTATGTTAGAAGAGGTAGTATATTTTCACGACACACCCTTGTCTCCAGAGCGTAATTGAAGATGTACTGTCATGTCCATACAGGAGGATACATTGACAAGAAGGACTTCGACAAGGAAGGGAGGAGGGTAAGGACTTTTTGGAACAAACTAGGTTGTGCAAGGGTAAAGAGCAACGAAAGCTTCTCCCATTTGTACAACCCATTAAACATTTCAGTTGTGAAGAATTTTGTCTTCTAAAAAAAACACAACCTGCCACGAGTGTGATTTTTTTTGAAAAATACCTAAAAATAGAAGAGTGTAGTAAAAATTTGGAACAGCAAACTCAAGGCTAAAATTTGACCTGAAACCACAGTAGAATTTGGCCCACAATATTTATTTACATTAAAGGCAAAATATCTATAAAACTCTTACAAGTCAATAGGGATGGAAGAGACCCAAGTTGCCTTTTCCCAAAGAACATGGATTGTTCAAAACATACTGTTAACAAAACAGGCCTAAGAGCCAAGGCAGCACAGCAGAGCTTGCCAGTAGCACTGCATTTAAAACTGGGCTTCCATACTTGCACTGACAGCCAAAAGGGGGAACTAGAGGTGTTGCTGGCCAAATTCAGCCAAGGTACATGCAGGTGCAGCAACTCTTTAGTAAGCAGAACTGTGCTTTCTTAGAAGTAGAATGTAGCCCATTGTGGCCAGGATCTTATCTCTGTAAAATCATTAGGAGAACATCACCAACTCATTTAAATCCAAGTTGTCCCCATCCTCCCTCCCCCAGCAAAGGTGTAGTGGTATGGGGTGTAACAAAAGGTATATGGTGCCTTTTAGCTGTGGAGATGAAAGTATACCCACCATTTCCACACTGTGAATGCTAAAACAAGGAAAAACTTTGCTGACCAAGTCCAGTTTATGAACAATATGAGAAATGAGAAAGACAATACAACACGCAGTTGCCCTTACACTCAAGACAGGCTCAGTTTAATGAATAGGATTTCAATAGGTTACACCTCCAAGTTTCTACTCTAATAAATAATAAAAAATATTATTTTTATGATTATATTTATATAGCTCCCTCCCCCTCCCCACCTTAGATGGCACCCAGGGCACTTCACAAAAGCAAATTCAATAAAAATACAATAAAAGACAGTCCATTTAAAAACAGCTTTAATAGGAAAGGGTAAATGGGAAAGAAATCAAAACCAACAGTTGATCCCCTAAAAGCACCTGGAGAATAAAAAATAAAAGTCTTCAGGAACTTTTTAAGAGTGAGGAGGAAGCAATTTCTACACTGACGGGCCCACCACAGTGAGAGTCAAATTGCCTGCCAACTTAAGGAGCAATGATGGGATGTACATCATACCTACTTCAAAAATTACTAGTTCATCTTACATCTCTGATCAATGGAGATCTGGAGTTATATCTCTGCAAATTACTGCCAAGTGCTGATGCTGGATGTGCAAAACCATGAAACCAATTCAAGAAAAGACTACATGGGTCGATTATTGCCACAGAATTTAGTTAAAGCTCTTCCCTCTTCTACTTAGGGATGGATCCAGGGATGTGCAAACTGTGAAACCGCAGAGGGTCCCGGGTTGTTTGGGGGGGGGNGGGGGGGGGGGGGGAGAGAGGCAACAAAAGCCCTCCAATACAAGGAGTCCATGAATAAACTTAACATGAATGTGAGAAGCATTGGTGTAAAATACAGGCCAAGAGGCCCTCTCAAAAACGGAGAGCTCTGGCCTGTGGAGGATCCATGGTGATTTGGGAGGAGACACATGCCACTATTACCTAGGACCTTAAGTTCCTTGGATCTGGCACTAATTCTATTCTATTTTTCTTCATCTTAGTCTATCATCTTTGTCATGCGCCTTAAATGGTAGCATCACACAACTTGATATTAGGAGGTTTTGAGGTTCCAAACTTACTTATAAGATCTAATCAATCATTTTGCAATGAGGAAGAAGAAAGCAGCATAGGCACCTCATCCCTTGCCTGAATGAATTTCTACATCCCATTGCAACCTCTCTGCTTCTTGCAACCTTACTGCTCAACTCTTTCAAGCAACAAATGAAACATGTGCTGGCTCAAATCTCTGTCCCTTTGTATACTTAAAAGGAGGAAACCAATATAATTAGTTGTTAGGATTCGGCAGCAGGCTCGGCAGCGTCGCCGACAGCCCCAACAACGAGCCCCGCAACAGGGACACCCGACAGCCGACGGGCAGCAGGCTCCGCCCCCCCCAGACATCCACGGACTCAGTGGGAGCCCAGCAATGGCCACAACAAGCTCTCCAGGCCCCGCCCCTAGATACAGCACAGGGCGCAGGGGCGGGGCCCCCAGCACGCCGCCGCTCGGCGCGGCTGCAGGCGCGCCAAGGAGGCATGGCTTGCACTTTAAACACCAGCGCGGCAAGGCACGCAGCGCCGGTGATCTGCTAAACTGGCCCCCTTGCGCTACAGGAGAGAGTCAGAGAGTGTTTTTCTGGAGCTTGTCTGCCCTAATTCCCTTCCCTTGGATTGTCTGTGCGGAGGGTCTCGGAAGAGTGAGTGGTGAGTGAATGTAACCCAGTTCCCCTTGTATCCCTTCTCCTATTTGTACGTGGTTTTGGTGTGTTGGGTGAGGGGCGGAGTGAGTGTGAGTCAGCCTTCCCCCCCTCCTGTGGGAAACCCTGCCTCCCTTCCTTCCTGCGAGATTTGGATCCTGCCCATCCCCCTTCTTGCCTGGGACCCTTTCCCTGGATCCCTCAATGTGGGCACGTTCTTTCCCTTCCCCTGTTATTGAGCATTTGGAGCGTGTCTGTTTGGTGGGAGGTAGTAAGGAGGATTGCACAGCACAGGTGACCCGGCGCCCTATGATGAAGTAGGCCTAATCCCTTGCGGATGTTAAGGGCCAAAATACTATCCTGACAGGCAAACGTATACCCTGTGAGCAGTCCCGGGGAGCCGTGATGAGCTTGGCCTTCCAGGGGAGAGTGAGAGGGGTTGTGTGGGTCTGTGTCTTCCCCTATCCTTAAATTACCCCGTCCCCGTGACAATAGTTAACAAGAATAATACTTGCAGAAAAGCCTGCCACTGAATCCCAGAGATTCCTTGCAATGGACTCTGTGGCAGAAATACTGGCAAGTGAAAGCTGTTGACAGTAGAGTTGAAACAAGCAACTAAATTGCTACTCATGAGTAACCTTGCCATCTCGGGAAACAGGATCAATTTCCTGACCATTTACCAATACAGTTTCTCAACTCTTGAAATGCTGCAAGATACGATCACAATTTACCAACTTTCCGTTTACCTTTACCATTCATTTACCATTTACTGCGTTACCAAGGGTACCAATTTACTTCCTGGTTTTTGTCCGATACTGAATTGTTGTCCTCTGACAAAACTACAACTGGATTGGAGATTTGTAAAGGAACTAGCATACCAGCCAATGAGTGATAAGGAAGAACAAGAGAAAATGGAGTTCAGAGAAGAAATACTGTATTACATCTCAGGATTTGAAATTGACAGAAAAGTGGTAAACGGCAAATGGTAAGCAAGATTCCGGTAAACATTATTGATAAATAGGGAAATGATATATTGATCAAGACTTTGTAGAGTACCGATAGTTTCTCAATTCAACCAAAATGGTATCGGGAACCATGATTTCAACAGGAATTCCCGTTTGTGAGAATTCTCACTTCAGCCCTCATTGACAGTTCTCACTAGGCACTTAAATGTGGGGGGTAGGGTGGGGAAGGAGTTGTTTTGTTTCTGTGTATAAGTGTCAGAAAGAGACTGAGTAGTTACAAATTCTTTCAACCAGCCTAACTATCCATTATCAGGGAAATTATCTATTCATTTATCAAAGGCAAAGATGCACCATCTCCAAAGTCAAAGTCCATCCCAAGTCATCCAGCTGGTATGGTTAAGGAACACCAGTTTCTGTGACCCATGGTGCAGAAGGGAGTAATGTCACCACCAGCACCACATCCGACCACCTTTGACTTTCCCAATCCAATGGATCAGGTACCCTTTTACAGTTAAGTGGCCTGGAGGCAACCATCCAGTGTAACTGAGTATTTATTTTATTTATTTGTTTATTTATTTATTTATATTAAAACTTATATGCCACACCCTCCTGCCTCAGGCATCTCGGGGTGGCTAATAACATTTTAAAAACATTGAAAACATATTAAAATACACAGTAATAAAATGACAATTAAAACAACCTAAAAAGCCCATACCCACCCACCCACCCTAATCCAACCTACCCACCCCATCTCCCTCGATAAAGGCCTAGAGGAACAGCCAGGTCTTACACTGTCTACGGAAATAGGGGAGGTCGGTAATCAAGCAGACCTCCAATGGGAGGGAGTTCCACAGCCACGGCACAGCCACAGAGAACGCCCTCCTCATGGTAGACACCCGGGAAACCTGGGGGACCCCGAGGAGGGCGCCCCCGGCTGACCACAGGGGCCAATCCAGGTCCCAGAGGGTGAGGCGGTCTCGCAGGTAGGTGGGGTCCAAGCCGTTTAGGGCCTTAAAGGTCAACACCAGCACCTTGAATTGGGCCCAGAAAACTATCGGCAGACAGTGCAGAGAGCGAAGCACTGGTGTAATGTGCTCGCATTGGCCCGTCCCAGTGAGGAGATGGGCCGCTGCATTCTGCACTAGCTGTAGTTTCCAAACCAGCTCCAAGGGTAGCCCCACGTAGAGTACGTTATAGTAGTCCAGTCTCGAGGTAATAAAAGCATGGATGACTGTGGCCAGATCCGAGTCTGAGACATACGGCCTAAGCCGATGCACCAGATGTAACTGGCGAAATGCCCCCTTTGCCACAGCCGCCACCTGGACATCCAGGCGGAGCTGCGGATCCAGGAGCACCTACAGAATCCAGATCTGAGAAAGCAAGGGAGGACAGACGCCATCAATGATGGGGGCCATCACACCCTCAGCTTTCCATACAACCATCACCTCTGTCTTGTCGGGATTTAATTTCAGGCGGCTCGCCCTCATCCAATCCCCCACAGCTGACAAACACCAGGTAAGCACCGAGACTGCCGGGCCTGAGTCAAATGGAAATGAGAGCTATAGCTGGGTGTCATCAACAAATTGATGACACCTCACCCCAAACTCCCTGACAACCTCCCCCAAAGGCTGCATATACACACTGAATAGGAGAGGGGATAGAATGGAACCCTGCGTAACCCCACATATGAGACCCCGGGGGGAAGATGAGAACTCCCCCAGCACCACACGTTTGGTTCTCCCAGCCAGGAAAGAATGGAACCATTCAAGAACAGTCCCGCTAATCCCTGCCCGGTCCCGCAGCCTAGTCACCAACAACTCATGATCAACGTTATCAAATGCAGCCGAGAGATCTTACAGGATCAACAAGGTCAAACATCCCTGGTCCAACTCACTGGAGAGGTCGTCAGCCAAGGCCACAAGCGCTGTCTCCGTGCCATAACCCGGATGAAAGCCAGACTGTGAGGGATGAAGAAAATTGACACGGTCCAAATGCTCCTGAAGCTGCCGAGCCACCACACATTCAATAATCTTCCCTAAAAAGGGAAGGTTAGAGACCGGCCGATAGCTGGCCAGGATGCCAACATCCAAGGATGGCTTCTTGAGCAGGGGCCGCACCACCGCCTCCTTGAGGCAGTCCGGTACCCTGCCCTCCCCAAGGGAGGCACTGACTATCCCCGCTAGCAGCAGCCCCCATGTCTCCCAGCTAGGCTTAACAAGCCAGGACGGGCATGGATCCAATTCATAATAAGTGACTTGAACAGTCCCAAGAGCATCCTCCGCATCCAAGGGCAACACAGTACTTGAACTCACAGCTTTTAGGAATGTAGTAAACAGCTTAACCACTCAACCACAATGCCATCATCATCACCACCAACTTCAAAAGATGCATTCAGATATTGGGTGATTACTGGATTGGATTAATTTCTTTAAAGTCCCACGGATGGTGGTACTGTCTAAGGAGAAAAAAAGTTCATGAGCAGGTATGCATCAAAATGCTCTTAACTTTGTCAAGTGACTGAAAACTCAAGGATGCAGTCAGGCTGCCAGCAACCCAATTTGCCTATGTAGGCATTTAGCTTTCTTTCTACTGTCCTTAGTTTTTCAACTCGACAGTTAAACAAGATAACAATATAACAAAACAACAACAGAACACTGAAGAGAATGATCTTGTTTTTATGTTGTGGCTGAATGATTACAGATCAGTGAGCCTTTTCTACAGTTCTCCTATACCAGTTCCAGGGAAGAAAATCTATTTTGTTAGGAAGGTCCCTTAATATAAATAGGCAGGTGAATCACCTAGGATGAACAAGTTGAGATAAGTCAGAAATAATCAGCCACTTCCTCCTAAACCTACTGGCGTAGGCATAAAATAAAATATATACACACACTACACACACACACACATATACTACACATATTAGATACACATACATATAAACAAACACTACTTCAGACACCTATCTTTCAAGAGAGTGATTGCCATGTGGATTTCTAATGTAAGAGATGGAAACAAGTTGAATAAAAGGCATCATCTGAACTAATCTTTCTACATCTCTGCCTTTCAAAGTCTCTAGTACCATGATGCAAAGCATGACCTGACCAGGCTAGCTCCACTGCCTCTGCTTTCATTTTCAGAGAGAAAATTACTAAGATATTGACTAAAGATTAAACTTGCTCAACTACTGCAGATACCTGCAATAATCTGTCTCTTCCCATCCGTTTCATAGCCAGTGTCTGGGTAATCAATTAGGTATAGCTCGGAGATGGTAATAGAACACTATAGTGATGATGTTAGTGCTTAGTCCAAGTAAAGGGGAGGCAAAAGAATAGTATCTGAGCTGCTTTTAGTGCACGCAGCCATTAAACGAATGCAAGTATAACATTATTGTAAAAGAAAGCAAAGCTCACTTAATATAACTTCTAGCCAATTCTTTATTATGATACATGCACATTACTGGGTTGGACCAGACCAGCAGCCCATCGCGGACAGTGGCCAAACTTGGCTGACTCAGAGAAATGAAAAAGGGTATTAATGGAGCAACCTATTTCCTGCTGATCACTCTCCGCTTCCAGCAGTCAGAGGTATCACCCTCTGATCAAAATCAGTTTGTCTGATAGCAATTCATGGACCTATTCTCCGAGAACTTATCCAATTCTTATTTGAATTAAGTCCCCTTCGCCGCCGCAATGGCGTCGATGGGAAAATTGTCGAGCCCCCCATAGGGAGACGGGGCTTAGACCAAGAAAATGGGAGGCCGCAGCATAGTGCGTTAGATCACTCCCTGCCAGTGCATTGGGGTTGCTGCAGCAACCTAGAACATCCAGCGCAGGCACAGAGGCGCTGCGCGGGGAAGAGAATGGGTCCGCCCTCTTTAGGAAGGGTGGAGCCATTCGGGCCACGGGAGAAGCGGCATTCAGCACGGGGACGCAACCAAGGCAGCCCATCCACCTCACCTCTCGCACTGTGGTTGTTACCGGTTGCCATTACGGAGCCAAAGGGGAATTTGGGTGACTAGCCTAATTTCGGGGGTCGCTTGTTTCGCCCCTTCAGCAGTGCAGAATAGGTTAAATAGGTTCATTCGACGTTAGGGAATTGGCATCATTTATTATAAAGAAACACTAATTGGATACATACTGAGCACAGTTATAATTGGAACGATAAATACTAATTGGAGTATACGGAGAATTTGACAATTGTATTTACATAAATAACGACATCCAAGGGCAATAATTGTCACACTCAGCGGGGGTCCAGTATGCTATTGTAGGCTAAATAGGTAAGAATAGGATAAGATGAGTCATCTCCTTAAGAGATGGGGAGGTGACACCCAGTGCCAGGCGGAGGCAGCACGCACTGGGGTTATGACCCTGGGAGGGGTACCGTAGTTGCGTCATTAAGTACATGCGCTGTCTACTGGCTTAGCGGGTACTTACCTCCTTACTCAAGCCCACAGTTGGGTCGCTCCCCATTTCGGCCAGAGCTAGGGTGCTGTCGAAGGGGAGCTTCAGTTTGGGGATGCTGACACGGGAGGGCACATCCTGGTCAGTACCCGAGTTAATAATAATTTAAGTAGCTAGCATACTGGACCCATATTGCTTGTGCAATCACCCACCGGCCTTGATGATTATGTTGAATAAAGGGTGCGGCCAGTTTTAAACCAGCATTGGTCTCTGTGTCTCATTGGGGGGTGCGCCGACAAGTTATGCTTTTTGCCTTCACAACATCTTCTGGCAATGTGTTCCACAGGTTAATTGTACATTGAGTGGAAGAGTGCTTCCTTTTCTGTGTTTTAAATCTGCTGCCAGTTAAGTTCACAGAGGGTCCCCTAATTCTAGAATTTCAAGAAACGGTAAATAACTTCTCCCTCTTTATTTGCTCTGCACCACTTATGATTTTTCAGACCTTTATTACATCCCCTTTCAGTTTGTCTCTTCTCTAAACAAATTCTTGTAATGTGATGTCTTGGAGCTGGATTGTGGCTTAGGCTTCTTGGCTGCTCAGTGTACCCGCACAATCCACCCTTATATCCTCAGAAAGGGGATTCAGACCCTGGTTCCTGAAATGTATAAATGATAATAGAGCAGGTACTCACTCCCCTACCTCCAGCCCTACATATACACACTGAGAAAACACCAACTCTTATTCAGACTTCAGTTGAGCTACACTGATATGCCATAAAACTGACAGAGTTACGTTAGAAACAACTAGCATGCAACAACTTGCAGGAGACATGCTTTAACTTTGAACCCTTGGTGTTCAGGGCGGTATTCTGCATCCTAACCTCATAGTAGATGGAGAAGCCTGTTTTCTGAGGTCTGGTGCACATGGCTAAGTCTGCAAACATTTGATGCGAAAAGGGCCCATTAGAAGGATCCAAAGTTGGAACTGCCATGTTCACCCATCAGTTACAGCTGCCAGCTCAAAGCAGTGGAATGATCATGATGCACCTGCAATTTTGTGTCTAACTACAACCTACAAAGCTGCCATGCTATGTAATTCCCATGGCTTCCTTTTTAAACTAAAGGAGGAAACAATACACTTTAGAGACCTCTTAATATTATTTCAGATTTATTTTCTACAGCTTCTACACTATACAACAGAAGTAGGAAAACCCCAGTCTGCTGACTGCTCCCTTTTCTTCTAGCCCAAAGAGCAATTGTCACTTGATTGCGAAAATTGTTGCTTTTTTACATGGGCCAAATTGTACAGATGTGCTTTGATTTCTCATTCGACAATCCACATTGAGGTTCTTAATCCCAATGATGCAATACTGAGAGATGATAATAATTTTAAAGTAAAATGTGCAAGACTGTTATAAACAGGAAACACTGGAATGTTGAATCAACAGGACCCCGTCCTGAGATGTGCTTCTCCAATGGACGGCAATTTAGTGTGCTTGGACAGAGCACTGACAGCTCTAAAAATAGCTCCAAACTGTTAAGCACTGGAGTCAAATGGGCTAGTTTAAGCCTGCAAGCACAAGATACAAGGAACGTCAGTGATTAATACATAACTAATGCAGTAGCCGGTGGGGTAGATCCCAAACCCCGTGCGTGCTGTAGGTCCCATGCCAGAAATGCGTGCAGCTTGCATGCTTGTATGTGTGTGCACGCGGTGTGTGCTCCATGCACTGGTCCGCAGGGCTTGGGATTGGCCCAAATGAGAAAGCTGTACTCTGTACAGACATGATATATGGAGAACTTCAAATTCTGTACATGCGCCGTAAAGGAATTAGCTCTGAATCAATAACGGCATCGTTTAAAGGTGAGGACACACATTCTAAAGCTTTGCCTACAAGGAACTCCTGCCCAGCAGGCCAAATGCTTTCTTGCTCAAAATCTCCCCTTAGACAGAAGGGATCTATGGCATGCACTGTGGAAAAGATACTGTACATACACATCTACATCCTATACATGAAGAGAGTATAAACCTTGTTCCTATAGATGCAGGTCTGAAACACTGGCAGCGTGATGTGAAAGTGTCTTGGGGTAAAAGCATATGTGGTGGTGGCCCGCAGCGCTTAGGCTCTCTTTACCCCACTGTGGCTTGGGAGCCATCAGCACTTCTGTTTTGGGACCTCCACATTTTGGTCCACTTCTGCCCCTGGGCAGGTAGGCAGCTAGCCCAAGCTGTGACCTCAGAAAATCTCTAAGGGCTGTCCATGCGGGCTAGCATGTCTGTGCAGCCCCACCATACCCTCCCCAGGTATTTGTCCCATCAGACAGGGCTGGCCAACCACACATTTGTTGTGCTTCCTGCCCTACCCGGGCGATGAGGGCAGCAGGACAGCTCTCCAGCCATGGGCATGTCAGTTCTGTGCTGTGCCCCCAGCCTGGGCCGTGTCGGCTGCGGCTTCCTGCCGCAAGTCAGAGAGCCACCGCAACAGCCATACATACCGCTGCTTGTGCTGGGCTTGTTCTGTGGTGCCTATCAGATAAAGTATTCGACATAGTTAACTACCTAGCTTTAACCCCTGGTTTTGTGTAAACACAGGTGAGGATAAAGTGGGTTATGAGATACTTTATCTTTCAACAAATGCTCATGTGTAGAAGCCCTTAGTATAGGAGGCAACAGAAGTATTTCCAAATTCACTGTGCTTCAGTTCTTTATTACAAAAGAAAAGAGAGCTGACTAGTGTCCTTGGTTTTATTTGAATGCCAAAAAATGTAGATCTTCAATAATAAACATGACTGTAAGTAAGTCTAGGCAATCTCTCTTCTGGAAACAAAATATGTATTCCTTAGAAATACTATTTCTGATCTTACCAATTAGCTATGACTCTCTCTTAAGCCTGAGTTTTCACCCACAGTCATTGTTCGTTCACGCTTTTATTATCACTTCAGTGTATTTAATAAACATCAGTTTTGCAGAAATAAAGAACAATTGCCTTAATCTTGGCCTACCAGCTGCTATGTCTAAAAGCCTTCAGAATTCATCTTCATTAAGAAACCAGTGGTTTGTAGGGTTGCCATCTTTCTTTAGGCAGCAATCCACATGGGGTAGGATATAGGGGCGGCCCTGCTCCCTTTCTGATGTAACCTGAGCAGGGAGGAGGAACAGGTGGGAGTCACAGGTGCCATGAGGGGAGGAGAAGGGAGGCACTGCAGCTTCTCTTAAGTGGTGGTGCCTGGCAGGCAGGCACGCACTTCTGCAGGGGGAGGGGAAGGGAGCCTTCCTCCTTTTTTGCCATCTCAGGAACAGGGATCAATTTCATGACTATTTCCAGATTCTCACAATACTGCAAGATCCATCCTGATTTACCAACTTTCTGTTTACCATTTACCACATTGCCAAGCATACCATTTTACCTTTCTCCCATCTGCCTACTTTCTCCCCACAGTGCTCCCCCATAGGAAGCCTTGGTTTTCCTAGGTCAGCCCAAGTCTGGAGACACAAATTGGAGTCTCCAGGTCAAAACCAAAGAGGTGGTAACCGTATTGGTTTGGGTACAATCATACAGACGTCACTCACAGGAAGTTGGTATCTGTAAAAATAAAATAGGAAGGCCGTAGCCCTGAACTCCTACCTCAGACAAAACTAGGAATGCCTCTTCTCATGGTTTCACCTTGAAACTCCCATAATCCAAAATGGTACTCTCAAGGTGAAAACCATGAGAAGTGACAACCCTAGACAAACCTCTTGACATGAGTGGAAGAGCTGCCTGAGTAACAGATGTGTTTATAACAAAAAACTAAAATAAGATGACATAGAAAGCAATCGGCAAAACACTTCCCTGTTTTGTCTCTTATTCTGTTAACCAGAGCCCTAGCACAATTAGGCCCCAACTTTGGTTGGGGTCCTTACATGCTACCATAAAATAACAATAAAAAAAGAGAACCCATGTAACTGAATAGATAAGGTGTTGGACTTGTACCTGGGAGACAAGGATTCAAATCTTAATCTCATTAGTCAGGAAGACACTGGGTGGCCTTGGACAAGGCACTGGCTGTTTCTACACGAGCACAATTATCCCCGGATTAGCTGTAATTCTAGAATGTCATCCAGGGATAAGTGTCTACACACTAATTAATTTTCATATAATCAATCAATCATATTTGTTGTCATAACCATAGGTTGTAACAAAAGTCAACTTTAAAAACTAGAACAAATAAAACAAGGGCAACTAGAAATTAAAATACAAGGTGATCATACAAGTCAATGGCATAACTGTCTATAAACCATATAGTGTGACCTTCGTTAGATCTATGGAGACTACACTCAGGCCTGGACTTAGGGGCAGGTCCCCTAGGCCTGGGCCTTGGGCGGTGTTTTCTGAGGGGGTGACAATTGTGCCGCCACTCTGCTCCTTCCCCCCACCCCAGTGGGGCTGGCACTACTACCCACACAGCAAAGCCTGGGAGGTCCCCCTCCCCTCTGGCCCTCTCAGGTCCCACACCTTCTCCCCTCACTGACCCTGCCCCCTGCTGCTTCCTCTTCCCTTCCGGAACTCTGCTCACTTGGTCGGTGTCAGACATGGTGTGTAGTGTGTGTGGCTAAGTTGCGGTTGTGTGGGCGGGAGCAGCAGCAGCAGGTTGCAGTGTGGGCAGATGCTGCTACAAGTTGCAGCTGCCCACACAACCACAACTCAGTAGTGCCGCCACTGCCAGCATGTGCACTGCACGAGCTCCAGAAGAGACGGTCGGAGTCAGAGACTGAGGGCGGCTAGGTGACGGTGAGCAGGCAGCAATGCCCAGCAGGCGACTTGAGCTGAAACTTAGGGCCGTGCCCGTGAGGTGCCGAGGGACCAGACTGGCCCCAGGCAGAACAAGTAACCGGACTTAGTTCTGGAGGTGGGGAGTGGCCGCCCGCTGCCGCTGCGCCTGCCTGGGTCGCAGTCTGTGGAGGCGTCGTTGTCGCAGAGCGACTGTAACTGGTAGGCACAGGCAGCAGCGAGGTGGGGGTGGGGTAGCTGAGGACAGGGGGCCTCGCCTGGCCAGGGTGGGGTCGGGGGTCTGTGGATGGACGGTCCGAGGGCTGCAGAGGAGCCAAGCCAGTGGAGGGGGAGGGTTGGGACAGGGGGGGAAGCATGGAGGGTGTTGCGGGTGGTGGCAGCGCCATGGTGGGACTAAACTGGCAGTGTGGGGCTGACTCAATCCTCATGAGACTCCAGACCTTTTCTGCAACCTCGCATTTTTATGGCTATCTCAGCTGTGTATAGGTGTGGGTTGATTTTATTGCAGAAATAGTTGCTTTTGTCAGGCATGATATATGGGTGATAAAACTCAGTCATCATTTCTGTTTTCCACTGAGACATGAAAGCACTTGGAAAAAGGAAAGGTTTGGAGGACTTCAGGCTGTGCCAGAGAAGAGTTACATTAAAAAATGAAAGGGAGTGAATTTTAACAGTAGCCTCTTCACCCAAAAATATACCACTCTCTCTTATCCCAGCTTGAATGGCATGGTGAATTTCGCTGCTATAGTCTGGGGAAATGTTTAAGATCTTAGATAGCAAGGTAGGAAAAATCCCTTTGGAGAAGGGAGCCAGGTTAACACTGGGAACTGGAAAGTGCCCTTAAATGAGTACACTACTGGTTCAGCCAAACCAGTTCCTTAGAGTGGCCATTCCTCAAGTCTCTGATGACATCCCCACACTCATCCTTGGCGACTTCAGTATTCATGTTGATGCAGCCTCTCAACCTTGCATCGCTTGCTTCCTCTCCTTAGCCTCCTCCTTTAATCTCCACCTGTGGACTAGCTCCCCTACCCACACTGATGGTCACTCTCTTGATCTCGTGTTCTCTAGGAACTGTTCTGTCTCCGATCTCTCCTTCGAGCTCCATCACATATCTGACCATTTCCTTGCCTCCTTCAACCTCTCCCACTGCTCCCTCTCCTTTTCCCCATCTCCCCGTCCATTCTGCGATCTGCAGGCCATTATGTCCCAGGACTTTGCCTCCTCCTTCTCTCCCCTCAGTCTTCTCCTCCTCCTCCCCCGATTCTGCCATCTCCACCTTCAACTCCTCTCTCGCCTCCACCCTTGACTCCCTTGTCCCCCTCTCCTCCCACCCAGCTCATGCCCATAACCCTCGCCCTTGGCTCACCCCCACCATTCGCCATCTTCGCTCCTTCACCCGGGCTGCTGAATGCCTCTGGCGCAAATCCCACTACCACGCTGACTTCCTCCACTTCAAATTCTGCCTTTCATCGCTCAGTTTTGCTATCTCCCTCTCTAGACAGCAGTACTACGCTTCCCACATTGAGTCCTGCTCCCAGGACCCTTGCCGCTTCTTTTCCACCTTTGACTCCCTTCTGATACCCCCAGTCCTCCTCCTCCCTCTTCTCTCTCTGCTTAGGATCTTGCTCTCTTTTTCACCTCTAAGATAGACAAGATCCGCCTGGAAATCGCTTCCAAGTCATCTCTCCCTACTACTCCCCCCCTTTCCCTTCTCCCCACATCTTTCTCCTATCCTTCTTCCCTCCCGCCTCCCTTGAGGAAATCTCCTCCTTGCTCTCCTCCTCCAACCCCTCCACTTGCCCCCTGGAACCCATTCCTTCCCGCCTCCTGACCTCCATGGTTTCTTCCGTCGCCCCTCCCCTCCTGCACGTAATCAACCTCTCCCTCCCTACCGGCTCCTTCCCCTCTGCCTTTAAACACGCCACTGTCTCCCCCATCCTCAAAAAGCCCACTCTGGATCCTTCTGAACCCTCTAATTACCATCCTATCTCGCTCCTCCCTTTTGCTTCAAAACTCCTTGAACGGGTTGTCTACTCCTGTTGCCTCGACCTCCTCTCTGCTAACTCCTCCCTTGACCCCCTCGTCTGGCTTCCGCCACCTTCACTCCACTGAAACCGCTCTTGCTAAGATCACCAACGATCTTCTTATGGCTAAATCCAACCACCTTTACTCCATACTTGTCCTCCTTGATCTCCCTGCTGCCTTCGACACTGTTCTAGGGGTGGGAATTCTGGTTCTCCCGAGATCCGATATTGCTGGTATTTGGGTGTATCGGCTTAATCCGATAAATCTGATATTTACCTGTACTGACATACCGGATTTTTAACATTGGCCACGGTACCGGATTTTTTACATTGCGGCCATTGAAGTCAATAGCCGCAATGTAAAAAATTTGGTACCATGGCCAATGTCAAAAATCCGGTATGCTGGTACAGGTAAATCTGGTACCAGGGAGATCCGATACCGGTACATCCGGTATCCGGTATTCTCCCCGGTGTC
>QEPC01006666.1:1035239-1065361 GCA_003113815.1 Sphenodon punctatus | reverse complement strand
AATAATAATAATAATATCTGTCTACACAAACAATTAGATCTCAGGATTAGAAGGGTTTATCCTGGGATAATGTTGTGTAGAAGCAGTCACCATTACTCAGCCACCATTCCCTCTATGTATGAACTAGATTAGGAGCGTAAAGCACAATGAAAGTGCTATGGAAAGAATTACTAATGATAGTAGTTGATGAAAACCTAAAAAGGTATTGTTTTTTCTCTCTCTGCTTCATAAGTACCTATGTTTCTAGACCTCGTTCCTGTCAAGGGGCGCAGCCCAGGGAACTACAACTCAATCAGACGCCTGGGGTTGCTGCTTCTTTGCAGTGTAGCAAATGCAATACATGTGTTGAGGATGAGCTGAGAAGACACAGGGGAGCTACCCCCTACTCTATTCCCAGCATGCCCCTTGTGCAAGGTCACAGAACAGGGTGAGGGGCAGACAGGCTGTGGAGGATAGCTGATGCACAGGGTTCTGCAACTGATATTACTGGGCCTGAAACTCCTAGAGGTGTTCAGGCACCATACTCAGCATACTGGTGGGAGTGTAGCCCCTAAGCCAACCCACCTGAAGAATAAAGGCCATAGTCCTTCCACACCGTACTTGCCCAGCAGAAGGAAGGAACCTAAAATGCAATGAACTCCTCATTCACCAAGAACTGGGTCATTCCACTTCACTGTTTCAAAGTCCTATTATAGATATAAAGGACAACTGTGAAAATCAGGCCCTGATCCAAATAGTTCCAAAGTTCAGGGACATTTGGTCAGTGTCTTCTTTTGATCCCATTTCTGACAGAGTTTTGATAGAGTTTCCATTCCTGGCAAACTTCATAAACTCTGCTCATGTCATCCAGAGCACAGATCCGAGCAGCAAGCTACAGCTTTCACGTATTCCAATGTAAACTTCCATTCTATACAATAACAAAAGTCTGTCTACACTTTCCTGAATCTAAAGTAACTTCAGATGGCTGGGAACTAACCTTCTGAAAATTTGTCAACTGCATAGCTCTCACTGCCTCTTACTTTTAATGAAATCTAATACTTACTAATGGAGCTCAAGTCAGCTATTCAATTTCCATAGCATTTTGGCTGAAGCATATTATTTAGACCATTTTGTAACCTCAATGCCTCACAAAAAAAAGAGCCAAATCTCACAGCGGTTTCAGTCATTTGACATATTGCCTGCCCTGACCTCAGCAGATTTTTATTAAACCACTTTTCATCCAAATGTACAGTTACATTCAATGAGCAATTTTTTGTCAAAACTATTAATCCCCTTTTATGCCCCAAACTATGAGAAACATTCTTTCCATGAGTTCTGGATCACAAATGTATGCATGCAACTCTTCAAGGGTCCTAAATACTATTTCCAGACAGCAGAGGAACAGTTTTTGGCAAGAGGGTATTTCCTTGACTATTGGAGATCGATCTTTGGTCCCTGATCCATCTGCTTTGTACTGTCAGGAAGCTGCTGTAAAAGGGGAGCCAAGTATTCAGACTATGTCACATCCCACGTGGGGCCTCCTCCCCACATAGTGGAAAGGCGGACACTCAGGGACTGAGTACTTGATGCATTATCGAATCCTCACTGGTTAAAATGGAGCTGTTGCAACCAGTGTGGTTAGAGCAGTCTCAGATCTGCTCTGTGTTACGCTGGACGCTGTTTCAGACCATGGACACCCAGGATTAGGAAGCAAAATGCTGCTTTATACTTTCCTCCTTGTACAACTAGGGATTGAGTTTCCTGACTCAAGACTTGGCTTTTCACTTCTCTCTTGTAGCTGAAATAATAAATGAAAATCATAGCGGTTAAGAAGTCCTGCCTTCAAAAAGGCAATGTCAACACACCACCCATATATCTAAGCCTGATTGGCTAGTTTTATACCTGCCTGTGGGACGGAGCAGGCACCTCCATTTTATCACCCATATTTTCTCTCCCTCCCTTGTCAGTGAAGCCACATACAAACCTAAAGCAGACAACCACACATGCAGGCTTAGGGCTCATTCAGACGTGTGTTTAAATCGCACAGTCACCGCGGCAGCATCGTGCGATTTAAAGCACTGCGCACGTCCGGGTTGGTGTGAATGCACCAATTCAGCCTAACGCGAACTGTTGGAGTGTGGTTTTAAAAGCTGCTCGGAGCAGCTTTCAAAACCGCACTCCAACAGTTCGTGTTAGGCTGAAATGTGCACGGTCGGTGCATTCACACCAACCCGGAAGTGCGTGGTGCTTTAAATCGCACGATGCCGCCGCTGCGGCTGTGCGATTTAAATGCACGTCTGAATTAGCCCTTATTCTCCCCCAACTGGCTGGCTCAGGTGCCTGCCTTGACTGGGAACAGGGAAGCTGGACTATTGGGGAGATGGAAGGCGGATCAGGGGCTTTCCCTATGTTGGCCAAAAAAGGAGGGAAGAGAGCTGCTGTAGGTTGGAGAGAGGGACAGAGACACTGTTGTTTCTTGGACCTGGTTCCACCAGTGAGACACTAACCTGATCTTCCTCCATGTCCAACTTCTTCCACATCCAGAAACAAATATGATGGTTGCCAAATAGCTTTCTGGGCAGGACTCAAGGTGTTGGTTTTGACCAATAAATCTGAGGGACTGCCTCGTTCCCTGGGTGGCCCCTGTGGTCATCCGGGGGCGTCCTCCTGGAGGTCCCATGCTATCGGGAGGTCTGGATGGACAGGAGGGTGTTCTCGGTGACTGCACCGTCACTGTAGAATGCACTCCCGGTGGAGATCCACCTTAGCCCGGATCTCCTCGCTTTCCACTGGCAGTGTAAAACTTGGTTATTCTGCCAGGTGTTTGGGGGGAGGGAGTGGGTTAGCTGGGGTGGTGGATATGCTCATTCACAGACCGGGTTGATGATGATTCTGCTGTTTTATATTTATGATTATTTATTGTTGTTTTAATTCTTTTATACTGTTTTATGTGATTTCTGCCCTGAGTCTCTGTTAGCAAGAGGGGCAGGCTATAAATACAATGAAATAAGTAAATAATAAATAAAAGACTTGGGCCCCAGGTATCTGAAAGACCACCTCTTCCTTTATGTTCCGTCATGGCTTCTACGTTAGGCCGGGAGCACCCTCTTGCAGGTACCATCTGCCCATGAAGTTTTCACAAGGGCACATAGAAAGGTATTCTCGGTAGCTGCCCCACAATTATGGAACTCTGTCCCCTTGGAGAGCCACCTAAACCCAAGCCTGTTCATCTTCCGGAAGAGATGTAAAACCTTTTTGTTTGGCCAGGCGTTTGGCAGGCAGGGATAGGGTTGGGTGGAAGGGTTAGGGAAAAGGTTGGAGACAGGTTAGGGGATTTTTTAAAATGTTTGATATGTTTCATATTTTGTAAGCCACCCTGAGACTAACTGGGAAGGGCAGAGTAAAAACTGGAATTAAATAAATAAATATTCAGTTCAGCCCTAGTTTACATCCAAAAGGTTACTCTCCTCTGGACAGTTAGAATATCATCATTGCGGTTGGTTTGGCCCAAGGACCAACCAGTTCTGGTTAAACACCCAGTTGTACAATAAGTAATAGTAATAATGGAAATATGAAAATCCTGGGTTCACTGCCACACATGGTAGAGTTCTGTCCCACAGCATTCAGAAGGTCATGAAATACAAAATATTCTTAAGCTGCAGAACTAATGCAGCTCAGAGGATATACTGCATATCCACCACTAGCTTAAAATAGCAGGCCAGGTCTTTAGCCAACATAAATTGGCATCCTTTCCACTGACTTTGACGAAGCAGTCCAAATTTCACCAGAAGAAGATTCGGCATGTTAATTAAATTTAGTGGAAATCTGAGCCATTACAAACAAATCTGTGAGTCAGTGTGTTGGACTAATGCAACTGAGGTTGTTGGAGAAGCCTCCCCCACACACTCCAGAGAGATAAAAGTCAATGCCTATGTACTGGGTGGTTTGTAGGTACCATCTGAGAGTCATTTCCTGTTTTAACTAGCTCCTGATAGCAGGCAAATATGCAGCTCCACAAGATCAAACGCATCCCTAAAGAAGATCTAATTATTAACACACACAAATGTCCCTTTTTGGAAAACAGGCCAGCAGGCTAAAGGAGAAAGAGAGCAACAGCTCTAGAAAAGGATGGGAAATATCAAGGCATGAAATCTGCTTATAGTGGTTCTGGAATGTAAGACTAGTCAGCGACCTTTAAAGAAACTATGGTACCATGGAGGGGAGACTATGCTCACTGTGAAAACCTTGCACAAAAATCAGTTTCCTAACAATTGTGATTTCTGAAGCTTACACAAAGCAGTGTAGTCAGACATGCTGGTTGTCCTGTGCCATAATTGGTGTAAGCACAGTCTGAGGATGCAATCCTACCACGTCGAGTCCCAGAGGGATGGAAAATAGATTCTTAGCATCCCACCGCTTGTGAGTGTAATAAGTCATGGATGTAAATTACCAAAGTAGCCGTCTGATGGCTTCTGCAGCTATGCTGGTTAGATGTACAGCTAACCTACAGCATGTGCAGTTGATTATCCTGGCAAGCTGATTCTTGGGGGTTTTCAAACATGACGGTGGTACGGTTTAACCCAGTTTAGGTTAAACTGGGGGCCACCATCATGTGGAAAAGTGCCTGCCAGATGTTTCCCTGTCTGGCTCCCTCCTGCGGTGGGGGCTAGCCCGGGCTGCGACTCAGGGAAATCCCCAATCACAGTCCAGAGTAGCCCCCCCCCCACCATTGGGATATGGCCGCTGGAGCTGGAGTAAAGTGGGCTTTCTTGTCCCACAGAATGTCCTACAGCATATCTGAAAGCCCGCTTTACTTACNGAAAAACCCGACCGCCTTCTGAGCCAATTAGGTAGGCGGGAAAATTCCTCCTCGGCCCTGAAAACAGCGACCAGCTTTCGCCCACAGCCGTAGATTAAGGACTCAGCACAATACCTAAACATATAGCACAATACCACCATTTGTTGTTGCCGCAATAACTTACAAACAGGGACAGGGTGGGTGGGAAAGCCTCTGCACGCGACCGCTGGGATTGAAGAGGAGGAGGAGGCACCTGGCCGGCACAGGTAAATATACCCGTCTACGCCCCCTACCCAGGTGCCACTCCTCTCCCTCCCATCGGCCCCCCTGGTGCCGTTGCCCAATAGGCAGGCGGGGGAGGGCAAAGTACCCCTGCCCCCTCCCCGCTCGGCACCCTGCTCAGGGGTGGGCGGTCACAAACTCACCCACCCGCTTAGGGTTGGGGGGGGTCCCTTGTGCCCGCACCACCCATATGAATAGACAGAGACATGCTCTGGGGTTACAAGGCCTTTGCCCTGGGCAGGCGGGGGAGGGCAAAGGAAACCCTTGCCCCCTCCCCGCCCGGCACCCTGTTCGGGGGAGGGCGGTCACAAACTCACCCACCCGCTTTGGGCTAGGAGGGTGTCCCTTCTCCTAATACAAGAAGGAAGGTGAACTTGATAAACTTGAAACAAATAAAAAGTAATATCTTTTTGCACCACACCCAATTCATCTGTGGAAATCATTGACCTGGTTTAATATAGTTGGGACTTGAAGTGGGGGAGGGCGTCCATGGCTGTAAAAATAATATAGGCCAGTAATAGAACTGGGTTAAAGAAATTAAATTCACAGAAAATTGGTCCATCAATAGCTATTAGCTCAAACAACACAATCTCATGTTCAGGACGTTCCTGAACCCCTGACGTGTGGAAGCAGGGAATCAATGCGAGGGAATGGATCATATCTTGATTGCCCTGCACCACACTACACTTCTGCTTCAGAGCATTCAGTACTGGCCACTGTGGCAGAGAAGATATTGAAGTAAATGGACCACTGGCAGGGGCCACTCTGACCCAGCATGACAGCCCTCCTGTTCTTATTCCTTGAGTGATGCTAACTAAAAACTCCACATCACCTAGGAAGAAGCCAAAAGAGGAAACACACCCATATGCCTGATAAAAACGGAGTGATTTTGGTTTAGTTATTAATATGTTCTTAAATGTTTATAAAGCCAGTGTGAGGGGAAGGCACTCTGTCTTTACGAGTATCATGTTGGCAGGTTGACAGAAGGCGGGGGCTCGAGAGTGTATAACTTTCCCTCATGCTGAAGAGTCAGTGGAATAGCTGAAAGGGAAGGAAGAAGGTATGCTAGTCACCAGGGTTGTAAAAGCCACTCACCAGCCTGCCTCTGGCAGGTATGCTTTTCAAACTGGTGAGTGGAATTCTTACAAACCTGGGTTCCCTCCTCTATTTCAAGTCCCAATCTAGTGAGCAGGTCCTTTTGCACAGATATGGATTTATTCAATTGTTTTACAGCCCTGGTTGTGAACTCTGCTTCGTTCATGTTTCAAGGGCAGAAATGATACCATGATTTCCCACCCCTTGCAGGCACAGAATATTAGGAGAGAATTATGAATACTAAAACCATATTCCATGCACACCCTTCATACCCTTCTCTGTCTTGATTTGATTTATGGTGAAGTATTAGGCATGGTGCAAAGCAAGGTGCTTTCCTGGTACATTCGAGTGGACAAAACAGTCCAAAAAAGCAAACCCATGACAGCACACAAAGCCATAAGCACAGAAATGCTCAGCATCCCAGCACCATCCCCGACTGGTGCAGTTCAACAGATTCAAAGCCTAGCAAAAACACTTATGGATTTCAACAGGATTTGAATCAGGCCTTTAATAGGTTGGGATGATCCCAGTTAGTTGTGGTCCTGGAAAGCTCTACAGTCCTGGTTTCCAAAGCGTAGCATGGGGCCCAATCATCCTCTTGCCTACTTCCCACTCCCCTTCCTGCATCTCTCCAAGCCTGGAGGAAGGAGAAAGGGCAGGGCTTCTACTTTCCTGTACCACACAGCTGCTACCAGACAGAAGTAACGGCTTTGCAAATGGAGGTCCTGGGGATAAGGGAATGGGACCCAGAGTGGGAAGAGGGGGCCAAGGGCAGGCTAGGGGCCGTTACCATGGAAGAGCAGTGGCCTGGCATGAGGCACATGTCTAAAGGTGGCTCTGGACTGCCCCAGATCTGCGCAGAGGGGGAAGAGGGCCAGAGTGGAAGTAGTGGTGGGGCAGCATGATTACCTTCCATTCACCAGAGCAGCAGCAGCGGAGCAGCCTGGTTTCCCCCTCCAGGGCAGTAAAAGCAGCAGTAGGGTGGCCTGGATCTACTGCTATAAATCAAGCAGCAGCAATGGCAGCAAACGAATGAGTCTCCCACCCCTCGTGTGTTCCTCTGCTCAGTGTCCCTCCCCCTGTGTATGTCCCTTTGCCTATTTCCCTTCAATTTTGTGTGCATGTGTTCCTCTATTAAGTAAATTAACTGAAAGGAGTCCACTAGTATGAATGGTTCTTTTAATTTTTTAAGACTGCTTTAAAAAATATGTATTTTTCAGCTGCATGTCTGTTAGGCAAGAGGCTGTTTTAAATTTGCATAAATGTACATGTGTGAACATATGCACAGTTTATGCAAATAAGGTTGTGGCTCACCATAGTTCTTGATCTTTGAGACTGCGAAAAGGTTGGGGACCACTGCTCTAGAGTCCAGATCATTAGGTACCGTCAAACAACACTTAGAACCACCACTGACAAGAAAGCTAGTGCTGGGTGCAGAGAATTGGGGCCCTGTGAAAAATGGTCGTAGGAATCCCTTTCTAACAGAGAACAGAGACTCATTGAATAAAAACAAATGTGAGGTCGGCAGGACGGCTCCTCGGTCTGTCACAGGGCGAAAAAGTTTGGGCAACATGGCTTGGGTCAGGCCAGGGCACTGAACTGATGTGCCCGCGGTCAGGGAACTGTCCCGCCACCCGCACAGCCCGGGTAGGGTTGGGAACACAACAAACATGTGGGTGGATGACCCCGCCCGCACAGTGCTCCCAGCACCTTGACGCCTCCATGACAGGCAGCCATGGCAGCCAATGAGTCACAGCCATGGCTACCAGTCATGGCAGCCCCTGGGCTGGATTGGCTGTGTGGGAACAGATGTGCTATCCTGCTGTGGCCCAGTCAGGCAGGCCTTAGCCCAGGCTGTGACCTCAGATTTTCCAAGGGCACAGATCAGGCTAGCTGCCAACACGGTCCAGGGCAATCCTGGGCCAACATTTGGTGGCACATGTTTACACATGTCACTGGGTCCCAGGCCACAGAGGGCCAAAATTACATTTGTTTTTACCCACCGACTCACCCTTTTTCCTTAGAAAAAGAAAAATGTTACTGTAATTCATTTTTGATGTTCTGTTGAACATAACATACCCTCCAGGGACTGGGTCTCATTGCACTGCAGACCAATATGTCATGCATATGTAGTTATTTATAGTTTATTCATGGGACCCATAAGTTGGGCCCCCTCCTGAATTGCTGTGCGCCCTTCATAGCCAGGGCTCCCTGTGTTTGAGGCTCTGCAGACCCATATTTTATGTCAATGCTTCTTACACTCATATTGTCATTTCAAGTTTATTCCTGAACTGCATGTACTGGGAGGCCTCTGCAAGGCCCGCAGGTCCCTGTGCAGTCAGCCTGCACGTGCTTAGATCCAGTCCTTCAAAAACGTTGGTTAGTTACTAGACAAAAATTGCATCTGTAGCCTCCTCTTATCAGTATTTTTTTATGCTCTGTCCTTGCAGACTGTACTGAAAGCATGTACTGCAAGCTTGCAAGTCTCCAAGCAAATCCCACGTTAAATGGGGACAAAGACTGGTGGTATTGTGGTGGTTGATATTTCTAAAATTAGTATACACTTACAAGAAATCCCACCAAGCCTTAAATTAAAGGTTTATAATGCCAGGACCCAATGTATTGATTTACGTCTTACAGAAAAGAAAGAAGCCTTCTGGTTGACTCAGGTGGTCCCCCAAAGATAGATCAGCCACAGAAATTACACAAAGTCAGAAAGTGTGTGTGACAAACTACTGCTCCTCTCCCCTTATGTGATGGTGACTCAGGGTGAGCTCTAGCTGCATGCCCATGCTTGTGCCTAAATGTTTTCATTACATAAGCTATATAATCCGGACATTGGTGGGTGATTACATTTGCTACCTGTAGGTAGAACTAGCTCACACAGAACATTTAAAGGATATTAACACTAGAAATGCATCTGAACTGAAATGATGCAAGCTTGGTAAAATGGGGATCTACTCTCTCCAGCTCAAATCTGTCTATGTAACAAAGCCAGGCCAGCACATCAAATTAATGTATGTCGAGTGCTATTTAAGAGCCAACTATCATTTAACCTTAATTACTTTTAGTATATGCCTTTTAATTTTGAAGCCATAAGAACCTTGCTTTGAACTCAGGAGCTTAAGCTCACCTCTAATTAAGACCGACAGTTTTTGCTTCAGTCTTTCCATATTTTGCACACACCTGCTATTTGGTAGTAGTAATAGAAAAGTAGCCCAACCTGCTACTATGAACTGGAAATAATTTAGGATCTCAGTTCCATTTCTGGCTAAATCGAATTTAGTCCCTAATGTATGGTTCACTTCTACTATAAAGACCCCAATGCAGCACTCCAAGTAAGTTACATGACCTCTAGCTTATAAATTTCATCTGTAGATTAGAGCCAGTGTAGCTAATGGTTAAGGTGTTGGACTTGGGAGACCAGGGTTCAGATCCTATCTTAGATACAATATGGTATAACTAGGTAGTCTTGGGCAAGTCACTACCTCTCAGCCTCAATTCCCCATCTGTAAAATGGGACTAATAATAATCACAGGGTTGTTGCAAGGGTGAACTAGATGAGGATTGTAAAGCACTTTTCAACATTGGAAGTGCTCTGGAAATGATAAAAACAACAATAGATTACTTATAAAAATTGGATAACAACCATTATGCAGATTAGGAAATTGAGATACACAGAAGCGATAAGCCTTGCCCAGGCATCTTGATTCCGATTTCCATGCAATATGTGCTAGATCACCAGAGTACCTTTCAGCCATTAAAGATGAGACTATGGGTGTTCTTAAACAAGACAGCCCCACACAAGGACCACCTGTCCCTGCGTACAGCCCATCTAAATGTTGTGTGGGGGTGGTGAGTGCTCCCATGCCCATCCATTCCCCTCTCATCTCTGCCCCCCCTCCCCCATGCATGGGACTTTTGGCAAAAAGCCGGAGTGCCCCGTGCAGGGATGGGGTGGGCGGTGCGTGGAGCCACTTGTAGGGATGTGTGAATGCAGTTCCAAGTTTGGACCGAACCCGAATAGTTCGGTCGACCGAACCAAACTTTCGAACCGAACTCGAATTCGACAGAACTGTTTGGTCAAATCCGAACCAGTTCAGAAGGCCAAAAAACCTGGTTTTGAATGTACGAACTCAGTTCGTAAGTTCGGAATTTGCCTGAACTCGAATAGTTCGGTCAACCAAACCGAACTTTCAAACCGAACTCGATTTTCAAACCGAACTGTATTTCCAAACTCGGTTCTGTTCGCACATCCCTAGCCACTTGTTTGAAGTGCTCCCCTGCATATGCACCCTCCCCCTGCACCAATCACGGACACACACACACACACCCCACCCTCCCGTCTCGTTTTGAAACGCCCTATAAGAGCAGGCTCTGCAGAAACAACGTAGTGCAAATAGCTGATTCATAGGCTGGAAGGAAGGAGTGAGTGCTGAAACAGAGTAATAAAAGATCTGACCCAAGAGGCTGATTAGGTGACACAAGAGCCAGCAAAATAAACTAAGTCCATCCGCCTATAAGGAAGGATGAATAAAAATGAGAGTTTAAGAACACAGCACTATTATTTAATTTAATTTATTTTATCATATTTGTATGCCGCCCCCCTCCTGCCCAGGCATCTCGGGGCATCTATTAGAAAGGGATAGAAGAGAATAAAAGCCATAACATTTTCTTCCAATATTTCCACACTGACAATTTCATAATTGTTTTCCCTTTCTGTCAGTGACTGGAAAGATTTTAATAAGATGGTGGGTATGCCAAACCTGGATACAAATCTACACAAATTTATTTATTAATTTGCATTTGTACCCTACCCCTCCTGAAACAGCTAACAATATCAAAAATAAAAACACTATTATAAAACACTCATAAAATAAACAATTAAAGCACGGCTAGGGAGCATAAAAGTAATACAATAAATAAATACGGGTGGAGGGGATAAAACCCCCTAACCCCCCTACCCAAAGGCCTTGGCGAACAGCCAGATTTTGCAAATTCGCCAGAATGTTAAAAGGCTCGGGGCCAGGCGAGCTTCCACCGGGAGGGAATTCCATAGGCACAGCACGGCCACCGAGAATGCCCTCTCCATCGTGGCCCCCTGCTTAACACAGGGGACCTCCAAGAAGGCACCCCCAGCAGACTGAAGGAGCCGCTCTGGGGCACGGAGGGCGAGGAGGTCCCTGAGGTACGAGGGGCCCAGACCATGAAGGGCCTTGTAGATCAATGCCAAAACCTTGAACCTGGCTCGGCTCGCTATTGGCAGCCAGTGCAGAGTCTGGAGCACAAGTGTTATGTGTTCCTGACGGCCAGTCCCCAAAAGGAGCCGGGCCGCTGCATTCTGTACTAGCTGCAGCCTCTGAACCAGGAACAAGGGCAGCCCCACGGAGAGTGCATTGCAGTAGTTTAGCCTCGAGGTGACAAAGGCATGGATGAGGGAGGCCAGGTCTGGGCCAGAGACGTACGGACGCAGCCTCCGCACCAGATATAACTGGCGGGCGGAAGGCAGCCTTCGCCACTACCTCCACCTGCTGCTCCAGGCAGAAGTCTGCGACCAATAACACCCCCAGACTCCGAAGCTGCTGAGCTATAGGAGAGCGAACCCCCCCAATCAGGGGGCCGACGCCTCCCTCACTCTCCCCACCAACATCACCTCTGTCTTATCGGGGTTGAGCTTCAGTCTGCTCTGCCACATCCATTCTGCCACGGCCTCCAAACACTGGGATAGCAGTGAGACGGCAGGGTCTGGGTCAGTTGAAAAAGAGAGGTACAGCGGAGTATCATCAGCATATTGGTGACATCGCACCCCGAACCCTCTCACGACGTCCCCCAAGGGCTGCATATATACATTAAATAACAATGGAGACAGAATGGAACCCTGTGGAACGCCGCAGGATAAAGCACGGGGGCAAGATGTTTCAGCTCCCAACACCACCCATTGGCTTCTCCCCGAGAGGAATGAATGGAACCATTCAAGAACAGTCCCGTCCAGACCCCCCAGTCATCTCAACAGCAGCCCATGGTCCACGGTGTCAAAAGTGGCCAAGAGATCTAGCAGGATGAGAAATGTTGAACATCCTGCATCCATCTCCCAGCGGAGATCGTCGACCAAGGCCACCAATGCCGTCTCGGTGCCATAGCCGGGGCGGAACCCAGATTGAAAAGAGTCCAGGAAACCAATGCCATCTAGATGCGCCTGGAGCTGGATCGCCACCGCCCGCTCAATAGCCTTCCCTAAAAAGGGAAGGTTAGAGACAGGTCAGTAGCTGGCGGGTGCGTCCACGTCCAACGATGGTTTCTTCAGCAGGGGGCGCACCACAGCCTCCTTGAGGCTACGCAACAACCTCCCCTGCTGCAAGGACGCGTTGACCACCCTCACCAGCACCTTAGTTATGGGCCCCTCACGTGTGCGCGTGCAAAGTCCGTTTGCGCTCTGAAAACCCAAAGTGGGCAGGGCTTAGGGGAGGGGAAGTGCCTTTATGTGTAGAAGCACAACTAGGATAGGCTGGGGGGAGTGACCCTGACTCCTGTCCCACTTGGCATGCACTCCAAGTCCCTTGCAAAGCACCCTCTCCCTGTTCCTCCCCCTCCAGGTGCTGTAGACACCTCAGAGAGAGTAGATGGTGGAGTCCACAGCAGGGGGAAGGGAAAGAGAACAGGAGTGGAAGCAGAAGGCAGCACTCTGCAAATGGAGTGTGTAATCTCCTTCCCATGTCTCAGACTCCGTTTCCTTCCCTCGTTGTGGCACACACTGCCCTTAGGGAAGCCAACAATCTAGAGGGATAAGATGACGGGGAAACATGGGCTGGTGAAAGGAAGGCGAGGATAGGGACAGAAATCATGTGCTCTCAGGAGCTGGGGAACACAGCTAAGGGAGCAGGGCCTGCTGATCAGGCTACCATAGTGAGGGGAAAAGAAAAGGCGGTCAGGTCTCAGTGCTTCCCCCCAACCCCATTTGCTCATCCTCCAATCACAGTTTGTCCTCTCCAAGACCACAACTCCATAGTAGTCTTGGACACAAACATACATAAAGCCTCCTAGTGCTAGAACGTCAGCTCTGCAGACAGAGGCAGCTTTCATTCTTGCTTGCACGGTACTGTCTAACAAGGACACAGCTGTAAAGTAATAAATCAATGGGCGTAATCCACAAACCACTTACTCCAGAGTAGTGTTTAGAAGGAGGCCAACGTGAACTAAAGACAATGGGGCAAGAACAGTTGTTTATTGCATCACAAAGCAGTGTGCACCTAAGTGAAACATCCCAAAGGTGGCAGTGAGTTGAGGACAGAGTCTGTGATTTGGCACAGAGGCAAACAGGCCATATTGGGCCAAACACAAGGCTAATTAAACCAAGGATACATCCCAAATGAGACTAGAATGCAATAGCTCTTTTTGAATATACCAGTGAAAAGTCAGCATGAGATGTGTTATCTAGGAGCAAAGGCAAATATATAATCTGGTGGAAGCAGCTGCAGACATGTAACAGATGGCCCTAAGATACTGCAGGAGTGTCAAAAGCCGCCGCAGCCATCCCTGGGGACGGGGCTTACACTGTCACCCGTAGCGACATCCGGGACGCCGAGGCGTGCAGAGCGGGGCGGGGCAAACAGGCCCCGCCCCGTGCACACTCAGTAACATACAGGCTGGGCCCCAGGACGCTGGGGAGGAGCCCAGAAGGACGAGGCCGCTGGCAGCATTGCGGCGCTCAGCATGTCTCCGCACACAGCGGGGTGAGGCCCGGAAGGAATAAAAGGCTGGTCAGCAGGGAGGAACCTTGCCGGTGATCAGCTTGTCTGTGAGGAACTGGCCCCTTGAGAGAAAGCGTAGAGAGCATTGTGTGGAACCCTGTTGGAGTGTGAATCTTGTGAGAACGGTGAGTGTCTGAACGTGTGATTGTGGGAGCAATTGAAGGTGTGTGGAAATACGGAGTGCTTGGTTTCTGTTTTCCTGTCTTCCCTCTGTGGCCCTAGAGTCTTCCCTACCCCCTTTTCCCTGAGGATTGCATTTCTAGAACCCCCTACCTTGCTACCCTGGAAACCTTTCCCTGTGATCCCCACTCCCCTGGTCACCCTAAAGTTTCCCCGGTGCATGGCATGGGTATTGTGTGTTGGGTGGTGGACTATGAGTCCTATGAGGTGGGAGAGCCTCACCAGTGGCCCCGCTGGTTGCCTTCCCTGTGATGATCTGGCCTTCTCTCGTACAGGAGAACTAAAGGTCACACAAGATCCTGAGGGACTGTTATACCCCAATTTGGGAACCAAACCAGAGGTGTGAGTGGGTCAGGAGTCGGAGTGCCTTCCCTTCCTTCCCTTACACTTCCTCCCTTCCCTCACAAGGAGAAAGACCAGGAATGGTTAAAGCCATGGAGCTGCTGATCCCCAATAGGGGTAGGGGACTCAGGGGCATAATTAGGAGCAGAGGCTGAGAGCCAAGAAAAGGGGCTAATGCCAGGGTGTTGCTGATTCAGTACCAGGAGGGAGATGTTGGATGCAGTAAGGGAACAGAGGCCGGGAGCTAAAGAAAGACCTTGCTACTGTGAAGTAGCTTGGCTGGGAGCCAAATTGAAGACTTGCATTATACAGCTCTTTTTGAATATACCAGTGAAAAGTCAGCGTGAGATGAAAAGAAACAGACCTCTGTGGCAAACTAGGGAGATGGGGGGCGGGAGCAAGATCACTCTTGCAAGCAGAAGACAGGGGGAAATGGATACAAAGATGATCTGAGTGACATGTTTGCCCAAGGTTACTAAGGGAGCACAACGGGGACTTCAACCCTAATCTTCAGTGCTCCAACCTCACTGAGGCCCTGCAATATGCATGATGGGTGGGTAATGAGTAAGGAGGCGCTTGTCTAAACACACCCAAAGGGAGGAGAAAAGTGTCCTGCGCTCTCGTAATATCAGCCCAGCATACGTTGTTCTGTTCTTATTGCTTCAGGAAATTGGCTAGCTAGTGCTACATTTCAAGTCAACATTTGCTCATGCTGAAGTGGCAAAATGTATTGGGGCATATAAAACCAACCATCAAGCAAAACGGACGGATTAAAAACACAAGCCTGCTCTGCACTTACCGATCCAGAGTATCCCGAGGCACTTTACTCCCTCCAGCTCTGTTGGTGACACTGGCATTCTTGTTGGCAGTCATGGTCATTTCTGCTCTCTGTGAATCTGGATTCCTGCAAGAAAAGAAACCTCAGGCATTAAGTCAATATAGCATTGAAATGACAATAATAATATTAATAATATTTTCAGGATAATGTTTCAGAGATGGGCAAAACCCAGGGGCACCTTTTAGTTCTGCAAACTCTAGTCACTCTGGTTTCAGTTTTGAAAAACCAAACCCCAGACCAGTTGTGGTTGAGATTTGGGTTCCTTTTAGACCTGAAACAGATAGTAAAAAAAACTATCTGCAGATAATATCCAGTATTCCGGATTGCTTGTTGGTTACTCAGTAATGATTCAGTAACCACGGAGGTTAACCGCCAAATTGGAATACCTGATATTACCAATCATCATTTACTGAATTACCATTTACCAAATTGCCAGATCAGTCCAGACAGAAGGAGTAAAAAAAAAAAAGAAAAAAGAAAAAAAGGAGTCAAATGGTGATTAAATGGTAATATGGTAGACAGTAAATGGTATTTCGGTAAATAGTCACCTGGTTAACTGAAAAACCACTGGATGCTAAATCAGATACTATCAGTATCTGACTGGATATCAGGTACCACAATATTTGGCTAGATAGTGGATAGCAGTGGTTACTTGTTTCAGTTGTAGTCCAAAAGCTCAAGGGGAACACATACATAGCGATCAAGGCTATGCATCAGGTTTCAGGCTCTAAATGATGGATGGAGCTTGGATTTGAAAAGTCATCGTGGATGGCTTATGACTCTTCCAATTATTTTGTGCTTGTACAAAAAAAAGAGTAATGGCATAAGACGTGACACTTATAAATTATAAAGCCCTAGCTATACAGCCCCCTTTTAAGTAAAGCTAAAAAGCTTGACATGTTTTTTGCCCACAAAGCTGCAAGCCCATTACAGAACCAGGCTCACCCGAACATCAAAAGAAAACTCCTTATCTTCATGTTACGGTCCTATCCCTGCCCCACCTAGCATCTTGTCATGACAGGGGTAGGGAACATATGGATGGTGACTGGGGTTTTTTATTTGGTCCCTTTCTAATTCCTGGATTTGGCCCAGGGGATCCAGTCCTTACCCTAAAGCACTGAAAAAGCAAGCTCAGGGGAAGGGAGAAGACATGAAGGCATGCATGCCAGGATAGTTTATAGGGGATGGACCCATGGCATAGATCGATGACCTGGACTTTCCCCTTCCTTCCAGAGCACACCTCTTAAATACCTCTACCCACTAGCTCCTATCTGGCTAGTGGAGCTTGCAATAATTTTCAAAGGAGTCCACAGAAGGGAAAGGGTTCCCCATCTCAGTTTTATCAAATACAGAGATGTCAGTTACTGACTTAGCTCCACTAATGATTCCAGAGTTTCTCTGTTGTCCATTGCTGAATCGTGCAAAAATCACATCCATGCTTTCTCCTATGTTATCCCGTAACCTAAACATCTGCAAAGCAACTTCATTGCCCTCCTTAGATTCCCTTCTTAAAACTCCTCTGTCATGATGAAGCTCTGGAGCTGCAGGGGGGACGGAGATTCGCACGACACCTGCCTCCTCCCTTTTGTAGGTAGAAAGGCTCTGGGGTGGCACCAGCCAAAGGGTGACACCTAAGGGTGTCGGCCGTCGTCAGGGCCGTCAGCGGAGCAGTAGCGGCTACGGCCTCTCCATGTGAAGGGGGTGGAGGCAAGACCCCAGCTCAGCGGATAGGAGTCTGAGGGGGACCTTCAGAGCCCCGCACCTAGGAGCCCCGCTTTAATCTCTGAACTGCCCCCATGTTTGGGCTGCTCCTCCTCCCTCCTGCCATGGGGGAGGGGGTGGGGCTTGAATCTGTACTGTTTGGAAGCTGGCTCCGTTGGGCCACCTTAAACTATTGCAGCTGTTGGCAGGACTGTAGGCCCGTGCATTTGCAGCACAGCCTCTTGGAGATGTGAGTTGTGGGGTGAAATGGGTGGGACGGAGATAGTGAGGGGGGAGGTCCCGAGGGCAGCCCCAGGTGTGAGGTGGGTGCAGCACAAGGGTTGGGGCTGCCTGGTTAGAGCAGGCAGCAGGGAATGGGTTGGGGGGTGGTTGGGTTTGTATATTTTCTTTCAAGTGGACTGCTATTGGGTTGATATTTGACATATGTTTAGATTATTATGTATTGTTTAGATTATGTATTATTATATTACGTACTGTTTATATTATGTATTTATATTGTATTTCATTTGTGAGTGTAAGCTGCTACGAGACACCTATGGTGTAGTCTGTGGGGTACAAAAATGAAATTGAACTGAAATTGAATTGAATGATGCCAAAAAACCACAACTTGATAATAGTTAGACAGTCCGTCTGCCAAGATCAGATTATCATGCTGCTCAGCATGACCTTGGTGCTTTTTTGGGCATCCTATAACTGTACAGTATCCCTGACAGGGCCGGTCTTAGAATTTGCACTCCGTAGTTCCATCCCTTTAACAGCTGGCAGTCTGGTGTTTGCTTACCAAAAAAAAAAGTAGTGTCAGAGTTTTCACAAACGTGCACATGCACACACAGCTCCCCTCCCCCTTTCATACACACTCCACTGGAAGGGGGGGGGATTCAAAAATTGGTAATTTACTGAAAATGAGGGAGGAGGCAGGGCCCCACAGGACACAGCCACCTCAGTAGCTTAGAGCCATGAGCAAAGAGAGGACTCAACAGAAATAGCCCATACCAGGCCCTCAGGAGCACTGGACCTGATACTACCAGGACTGGCTTCCCTGCAGAGCCCCCTTTGACTGCAGGGCCCAGGCCATGACCCCCACCTACGGTTGCCACCTTTTGCAATTTGACCCTGGAGACTCCCATAGGCCAAAATGGGAGTCTCAGGGTCAAATTGTAAAACCCTACCCCTACTGGGCCCTGCTTAAAGCCGGCCCTTATCTCTGTTGTCTTACTTAGACTGTAAACTCTTTGTGGCAGGGACCATCTTGTTAGTATTACTGGGGCGCTAAGATCCAAGGTTCTCAAACTATGGGCCTTGGCCACGAGTGGAGCTGCACCATCTATGGATGGGGTCGTCATCCTGATCAATATTTGCTGCTGTCTGGGGTCATGGGAATATATTTAAGCCTCAAAACAGGGTCACACACGTAAAAGCTTGGGAACAACTGCCCTCAGCGCTACTACAATATAAACTGATAAATAATAAAAGACTGCTTGATGGAGGTTTCCATGGAGGGTTTTAAATAACTTTTGATAATCATGATTTTACTGAAGTAAAGCTGCCTTCAGGCATTCAAACAAGCAACACACCTCATTCTGTCTTCCTTTTCTGAGGAAAGGCACATAATGTAGCAATAATTCTTAGCTACTTTTAGGCATTGCTGGACTATGAGCTCTGTGAACAAAGCAAAAGCTATAAATCAAATGTAAATCACGATGAAATATATTTTGTATATATCCATAATCATTCCTCGCCCCCCTCCAGAAATTTCAATCTGAAGAAAAAATAATAATATCCCTGGCTGTAGGAGCTCCATATGAGGAGACTTTATGTCAAAGAGAAATCAAAATGCCAATAGAAACAGACAAATGTTTGGCCTGTTTCATGTCCAGGAAGCACAGAGAATAGCAGACTATAGGGGGAGTGCCTGTGTGGCAAGGGCAAGCAATGTACTGAATACAGTCCCAGGAGAAGCATAAAAACAGTGGGGGAAATTAACATTTATGTTGGTGGAACCAGCATTTCTTAAATGAAAAAGTGCTAGAAAAGGAGTTTGGATGTAGGAAACAGGAATAGATGAGAAAAGAAACCAACATTCTGGAAAAATCTGTCATCATCATCATCATCATCATCATCAAGGGAGAGAAAAGTGACTGGTAACTTTGTGTTCTGCAGGTCTCAAAGCATGTGACAAAGGAACACCAGAGAAAGGCTAGATTGTCTGCTTAATATTCTCCCAAGAATCAAAGAGGGGGATTCCTCAGACTTCTTTCTCTCTTTTAACATCCTCACAGTAATGGCAAAGAATAACTCATTCCCCCTTCGTTACTTACCAAGGTCAATGGGGGTAAGGAAAGAAATGTGTGCAAAGTAAAGTAAAGAATTTTGTGTAAATATTGAGGCTGTGCTACAGCTGTTAATGGAATGGGTGAAATTTTAAACTCAGGGCGTGTTCACAAGGAATACTAATACATGGAAAAATTCTCTCTACCGCCTATATTTAATTCCCACTGTTCACAAAAACCAGTTGTGGTAGCATGATGTAAAGTTTATAGTCGCTTTCCCAGAAGTCCCTTTGAGGTAGCGTGTAGTAAACTATCCAGTTTACTCATAGGTTAGCGTTCATGTAGGTGCTGTGTTGCAAAAGGTCCTCTAGACATTCCTCTGCTATCCCATACTTCACCAAAGTTAGATTTCTAGCTTTTCCCCTCACATCATGAACCAGTAGAAGATTTGGAAAGGATATACATGGGATACACAAAACCGCTCCCCTCCGAGTGCAGCGTATGTTTGTGATAGGCTTGTGATAATTTATCTGGGGGTTAATGTGGCCACTTGCCATTGGAGTTCATTTACCTGGGGCTAATTTACCTGGGAGTAAATAACCACTAGCCTCATATTTTGTGCGAGCAAGACTTTAGATATATAGCAGACATGGGCACACTCCTGGGCCGCATACCTCTGAGACTAGACGCCCTCTCTGCGAACTAGTTTAGGTACTAGTGTAGCCAAAATTGTCAAAACATCCGAGTACCTACTGATCTTTAACGTATTTATTTATCCTCACTACATCCCATAAGGTAGGAAGGTGCTCCCATGTTGCAGGGCACTTATGGAGCAATCTAGCCCATCATTCACTCTCAGCTTCAGTCAGAGGATTAGGAGCACCATGTGGGTGGTATCTCCTGACTTTCTTGACTAATAGCTGCTGATAGTCCTATCTTCCATAAATTTGTTTGATGCTTTACACACTACTGGCTGGCCTGCACAATATTCCCTTCCAATGAGTTCCGCAGATCAGTCATGCACTATGTGAAGTATTCCTTCCTTTCCTTTGTTTTAATCCTTCACTGGTTGCCACCTACAACACTACAGAGCAGCTTCTTAATTTATAACCATAACAGTAAAAGGGATGTCAGTTGTGATAATCAATAGAAATGGTTTGCCAAATGGGAAGAGGAGAGAAGAATCACCCCTAGGTGGCCCATCTGTCTAAAGGCAACCACCAGGCGGAGCAGGTGTGGAGCACCTTATAAGCGGCCCTTTGGAATATCCTGGAGCAGGGGCGGATCCAGAAGTGATGTGGATGGGGGGGCTGAAGTCTAAAGTTAGTATAGCTCCGCCCAGGTGAGCAGGTCCCGCCTCCAGCCTTATCTCTAGCCCCACCCCCTAGCAAGTGAGCAACAGTGTCAGGCCAGTTTACCCCCCACCCCAAAGCCATGGGAAACCCCCCCAAGCCACAGCTTCAACAGGGGAGGGGGACTCAGGAAGCAGTGGATATGATAGCTGGGCTCCAGCTGCCGCCTGAAAGTGGGAATCAAACACATATGGTTAAATAACCCCTTCCCCTAGTCTCACTACAGGAAAATACAAAGGGTATTTTCAGACGTTACGCCACCACAGTGAATCCCCCGGTGGGGACCGTGGTGGCGTAACGTCTTTAGGGCCGAAAAGTGATTCCCGCCAGATGTTCACCCCTGGTGGGAATCGCTTTGACCACGCTTTTGGAGGTCCGGGCGGGAATCACTTTTCGGCCCAACAGACATGACGTTACTACGGTCAACCACGTCAGGATTCACCGAGCCGCCCCGAGCTGTTTTAGGAGGGGCGGGGTAAAAATCCAATAAATAAAAATAAATAAATTAAAATGTCACGTCTGCTCCCGGACCACGGCCTGGAATCGGCGGCCATGGCCAATACCCCGGGGGGCGGGCGGGTGCTGTGGCCGCATTGGCTGCTGTGCTCGCCCATCTCCCAGGGGGCGGGCGGCCTCGGGAGCATGAGGGGGCAGAGCTGTGCAGCCGCACGTTGCGCCGTACAGCCCCGCCCCCTCCCCCGATCCCCTCCAGAATCAGCCGGCATGTCTGTTGACGGGCCGTTCTGATTCCAGAGGGGAATCAATACGCGATTCCATGTCGGGGCCAATGGGCGCCCCGGCATGTCTGAAAACACCCAAAGTCTAGGAGCAAATCCCCATTGTACCCCATGCCAAAGAGGGAAATAAATCAGGGAGGGGCAAATGCCCCCTTAAGCCCAAAGTAGATGAGGGGCAAATCCTCACTGTGCAAAAGAGGGCAATAAAAGAGAGGGGGGAAATGCCCCCTTATAAGCCAATCAGGTAAGAAGCAAATCCCCACTGCACTCCATACCCAAAGAGAACTATAAAAGAGAGATGGGCAAATTATGCCCCCTTGTAGGGGTGTGCATGTCATTTTCATTATTACAATAACAATAATGAACATTGTTGTTTTCATTATCGTTATTGCAATATCAAAAATGACAAATAATAACAACAAAAATAGAAACGAAAATGACATTTTGTTTTTGAAATAAAGGGAAAAACCTGAAAAACATATTTCTGGATGTAACTTTTTTTGTTTCTTATTCAATTCTGATTAAACATGGGGAGGGTGTACCCCCAATGGAGGGCACTATGTGTACCAATTTGTGAAATGATTAGGTAAAGGAAACCGATTTTAGAAGCAATTGAATGTTGTGATTTTCAGAAAAGCTCCATACACATTCATGGCTACAACTTCTTTATCTTGCATCCAATTTGCATTACACCTGTGAATATTATGTCCCTCCATAAGCCTAACACTCCTGCCAATTTTCAGAAAGATTGGATAAAGGGTCCTGATGGTATAAGACATTAACTTGAAAATACATTTCCAGCTGTATCATTTGTATATTCCATCCTGTTTAAAAGGTATTTGGCAGGAATGTATCACATACCTTCACTGTCATCTCTGCCAAACTACAGAACAATTTGATAAAGGGACCCAATTTTATAAGCAATTGATGTTGTCCCTGTGAAGACCATTATTCAGATAAATAGCAGCACATGCAGTGCCAGTCAGAGGCAGGCACCCTGCATGGCAGGGGGAGAGAGATTGTAGGAGGGAGGATGTGGAGCAAACCAAAAGACTGACAGACACATTCACTGGCCAATTACTGCATGCTTCCAGCTTTACAGGACCAATTGGTAGTGGCTTCGAGGCAGGCATAGGGGGCGGCCCTGAGGTGGGCATAAGGGCATAAAGGACATAACTGGGACTTTGGGGATAGCATCCCAGCAATCAGGGGACATAGTTTACACATCCAGGCTGGTCAATTATCATCACAATCACATCCTGCAGCACTGTGACAGAGGACATAAGAGAATCTCTATTGACTCTTTCCTAAACAGATGCTTCTGACTTTCCAGTAACAAGTGGGGGAGAGATGTTGGGATGGTCACAGCACAGAATGAGGATATTTGGTTGACCTTTCTGCTGGCCAATTGGCATCACCAACCGATCTTATACCACAGTGACGTAAGAGAATCCATGGCATAGGCTCCTTCTCTGCATATGCTGTGCAGGCATATAAAATTGGGGCCCTTTATCACCGCTTTCTGATATGTGGCAAAGATGATAGAAGAATTTTGCAAAATAAAATAATTAAATTGCTTCTACAATTGGATTCCTTTACTCAATCTTTGTGAAATTTGGTACACTTAATGCCTTCCATGGGAGGTATATGCAGTCCATGTTTCAGCCACATATAGTGAAAAACAACAAGGTTACAGCCAGAAATGTGTTTTCCATTGAAACCAATGAAAATGAAAGCCAAAACGATTCAATTCAACGATTCAATTGCTTCTAAAATTTGATTCCTTTACTAAATCCTTGTGAAATTTGGTACACTTAATGCCTTCCATTGGAGGTATATGCAGCCCATGTTTCAGCCAAATATAGTGAACAACAACAAAGCTACAGCCGACAATGTGTTTTACATTGAAACCAATGAAAATGAAAGCCAAAACGAAATAGGGGGGACTGAACTGAAGCCTCCTGAGCCCCCCCTGTGAATCCGCCCATGAGCACCGTCAGCAGAGCAGGCTGGCCAAACCCGGGACACCGCCCGAAGCGAAGCAGCAGTGCATCTAATGCACAGACCCACACTGCTGCTCCACTCCCAGCTGGCCGTTGCCCCAGGCAACACCATAGCGTTGCTAATGCTCTAGCCCACACCTCTATGGGGGGGGGGAGGGGGGAAGGGATGCTGCGTGGGTGAATTGCAGGTCAGGGAACCCATTGGGTCCATCTGATCCAGACTCTGGCGGGGTTGGCAGCAGGCGGACGCATAGCTCCGGGGTCGGGCAGCCCTGTGTCCATCTGAAAACACCCATTGAGCTCTATTGCACAGACAGACTCATCACAGTGGAGAAGGCATTCTCTAAACAGATTTATTCCTAGCAGTAATGCTGCAAATGAGGTCACAAGAAAATTCCTGTGGAACGCTGCTCAAAATGCAGACTTGGGTCGCTCTTAGACGAGAACAGAATACTCATGCAACTTTTAAAAATCCAGCGGATGGGGATTAGATTAGATATTTTGCACGTTAAAGCTGGTCATGCAAGCTAAATACCTCGATGTTGGGATATTTAGTTTGCAGTTTTAAAAGAGCATGCGACCAGCTTTAATGCGCAAAATGTCTCGTCAGCGCAGGATTTCTAAAAGTTGCGCAAGCTCGTGCCGCACTCATCTAAAAGCAGCCTTGATCATCCTAACTGCAGATTTCCAGGGCTGCTTGGATTTTTCTGACTGTGTCATGCCTCTCAGAGGAAGCTTTTTCTCATCAGTAATTTATTTTGCTCTTAAAGCTCCCCAAATGTCTTTCCCATCTCAACATTATTGCTAGTACTACACTATTAAGATAACAGGACTACAGTCAACTGCTCACTGCGATTGGCATAACACTTCTTGGGAGGGGGAGAAAACCCCCCAAAGCAGGTAGGATTCCAAATTCCATTATTAACCAAAGGGTTCATAACTTTTTCCTCTGCTTGCTTCAGAAGGACCAGTGGTTCACTGTTAGATTGTCTCAGCCAAGGAGACAAACTACTGAAAATAAATTCAACAAATGCTACACAATGTCCAAACATGAACTTTATTGTAACATCCATTATAAAAGCAAAATTGGAAAATGGATTTAGCAAAAGAAACCTCTGCAAAGAAGCACGGGTAGAGGGTGCAAAACTTAGGATTTATCCCAAAGGGATAAATTGTCTGGAGCATCCAAATTTTAATTTTCTGCAATACCTGATGGAATTGCTCTTTTAACATACAAATTCAGTCAGCTGAATCTCCATATTTCAAAGTTACCATGAGATGTCAACTGACTAATTTTGATCCACTTTTGAAAGAGAATTTCACATAATGTGGCATATTTAAAAGGGTGGGTTTTTATTTATTAATTATTATTATTATTAATAATGCAAACTACAACAGCAACATTGTGAGCAGCTTTGTGACTATTTTGGGATGAAAAGCTGCATTGATCTCAGAAGCTGTGAGCCTAGCAGAGGGTATTTACAGAGCTTTTTCTGGTTTTGCTTTGCACCAGTTCAAATAAATTCCAAAACTCAAACCAAGCTCCAGCTGTAACCTCACAGTTCTGCTTGGTTTCAGCCCAAACTGAACAACTGGCCCAGCATCACCAAAATAGCTGAAGTGAAGGATACCTGAACTTCAGGAAAAATTTGTCTGGAATTTTGGGTTTGTAAAAAAGCCAGAGCTGAATGAATGGTCTGCCTGGCCTCTGGTTTTGTTATGAAAAGTTTGCATAGCTCCTTTTTAGTTTGCCGACGCACCGAAGGAGACAGGACTCAATGCTGGGTTTTAACGGCCGCACTCTTTATTCAAATCAAATTTACAATCAACAAATGGGTGGGGGCAAATCGCCTAGTGCGATGCTGGTCCAGTACTTGAACTTGACCTTGTAACAGTAACCCAACAACAAACAGGAGTGGTTTCGATATACCCTCGATTACCACCCCAAGCGTGAACATCACATTTCTCCCTCTCATTGGCCCCAGCCACAGGCGAGTAGGACCCAATCCTTTGAATGCGAGTAAGGATAAAGGTGCCTACAGATGGGGGACCGTTCTTGTCCCTACCGCCCTCGCTCCACACCCCTCCTAGGGAGTCTGCCCCGCCGCTTGCCATACCCTGCTTTTCCGGTGGGTGGGACTCCCCATCTCTTAAGGACATGACTCTTACTTATGATGAATCTAACCTACTCTAACTTCTGTACTGGACCCCTGCCAGAGTGCGACAATGATGAGCAGGCACAACACCCCCCACTTTCTAGGGAAAAACCAATTAGCCAGATATCAGCACTGCGAGGAAGGCAAAAAATGAGGTCAATCTTCGGCCAGATTAGGGTTCCCGCAAAAATTCCTTCCTGGCCCCGAATGGTGACCGGTAAAGACCCACAGTGCAGGGGGAGGGCTGGGTGGGTGCCTGTCTTGCTTGAAGCTCGAGCCACAAGTGGGGCTGGAGCTGAAGATCACCAGCTCATGAGCCCTGGCTTCTGAGCGGGGCCCACGTGACCGACCTCTACCTATCCCTATTGGCCAGGGTTGCCTAGCGACCCAGGCCGGGTTCTCTAGGCGGTGCCGTTTTCCCGTGCTCAGGGCTGGACGCAGCCCCGCTGCGGGAACTTCTCCCCAGCTGTCCAGTCCCCTTGCTAGGGCGGGCGCAGCAAGGGGCCTTGTACCCGCCATCCCCTGTACCGGGAGGGGGCCAAGCGGAGGCAAATTTTTTTCTTTCATCTTCCTTGGAACTATTTTTATTTGAAAAAATGCAGCAGTCCAAAGTGGTAGCCCCAGGAATGGCAAAAGAATGTCAGCCAATGAGTGAGTTATTTCAAGAAGTCCTCATGCTTCATTGCAGTGCCTCAGAAGATGACTTTCAGATATTTCTTTGTGTGAAGGCTGCTTGATGGAAGCAGAAACAATGTTCTTAGAGCATTCGGCTGGAGTCATCATAATTTAGAATCCTAGATTCATAGCAGGGTTAGAAGGAACCTCTGCCCATCTATTCCAACGCTCTGCTCCAAGGCAGGGTGCTTTTTACCAGGGGGAACTGTGTTCACTGCATTTTTCCAGTTGCAGCAAATAGGGAAAACACTACACAATGAACACAGGCCCCTTCTACCCACTGTCTCACAGACCAATATTTCTCTGACCTGTTGTTGAAATATCCAAGGAAGGAGATTTCACAACCTACCTATACAACCTATTCCATTGCCCAACTTCTGTAACAGGACGTTTTTTCTAATATTTAGCCAAATTCTACCTTGCAGTAATTTACACCCAATTTAAGAACTTCTTGTTCTCTCTCCTGTGGCAGCAAAAGAACACGTGCTCTTAATCTTTTGTGGCATTTTTTTAGATACTTGAAAACTGCTATCTGGTCCTCCCTTTATTTCCTCTAGGCCAGGGATGGGCAAAGCTCCCAAATACAAGAGCTGCAGACCAAAATTTTCATATTGTCGAGAGCCACAAAACATATTACATCAATCGCAGCTTCCCCTGAATCCACTCCCCTCATATCAAAGCTCTGGGTCCCAGGAGAACTGGCAAGTTAGGGAAACTGTAATAATGGCACAGGGCATGTTCCCCTGCTCCCATGACCTTAAGGAGGCTCCAGAAATGGTGGCTCATCTTCTCTCATATCTGAGGGAGCTGCATGGACACGCCCCCCAGGCAGCCACTTCTGACAAGAGCCACAATACAGATGCCTGAGAGCTGCACGTGGCTCCTGAGTCACAGTCTCCCCACTTCTGGTCTAAGCTAAATATTAGGGATGTGTACAGTAACTCTCTTTGTTTTTTACTTTCATTTTCATTATTAAAATATCATTAGTTTTTGTCAGTCTTTGTTTTGTTATTACTTTCATTTTTTATTTTAATTGGTTTCAATGGAAAACACATTTATGGCTGTAACCTTTTTATTATTCATCCAATGTGGATGAAACTTTGCAGGACTGTACCCCCAACCGAGGGTATTGTGCTTGCAAAGTTTCAGAAAGAGTGACTAAGAGATCAGATTTTATAAGCAGTTCAAATTTTTTTATTTTACAAAATTCTGCATACACATTCCAGGCTGTAACGTCTTTGTCTCCCATCTGATTTGGATGATACTTGACAAGATTATACCGCTCCCCACAGGTACTACCTCTACCACATTTCAGGAGGATTGGATAAAGGGTCCCAATGTTATAAGCAATTGATTTGTACATGTATTTCTGGCTGTTTTTATTCCAGCCTGTTTACATGAAATTTGGAAGAATTGTATCTCAGACCCTTAGGATCTTCTCTTCCAGATATTAGAAAGATCTGATAAAGAGTCCCAAAGTTATATGCCTGCACAGCATCTGGAGAGTATGAGCCTATGCCAGGGATTCTCTTATATTTGTCACTGTGGTACAAGATCTGTTTGTGATACCAATTGGCCAGCAGAAATGTCACCCATATATCATTCTGTGCTGTGACCACCCCAACCCCTCTCCCTCAGTTGTTACTGGGAAGCTGGAAGCATCTGCTTAGGAAAGAGCCAATAAGGTTTCCTCTTATGTCCTTTGTCACAGTGCTGCAGGATGTGATTGTGATGACAATTGGCCAGCCTGGATGAAGTTCCCCAGAAGGCCTAGTCAAGTGCTGAAGCCGCCAGCGCTGAAGCTACCGGACCGCCGTGCAGCCGCCACCGCCCGGAGCGCAAAAGGTAGGCAATCTCTGGGTGAGGGGGTAGGGTGATCCCTGGGATGGGGGGGTGTTAAACCACCCCCCACCCCAGGGATCACCCTAGTACCTGCTGGTGCGGACTTTGGGTCGCCACCGCCGGCACGGCAGCGGCCCGGAACCCGCACTAGCAGGGACTTGGGTAAAAAAAAATTCTTTAAAAAATCCAGGCTGGGAAGGGTGGGTGGGGGGTGTCCCCCCTTCCACCCATGCAGCCTGGACGGGGGAAGGGGAATTTTTTTCCCCCTTTCTTTCTTTTACATTGCAGCCATTCATTTCAATGGCTGCAATGTAAACAAATCCGGCACACGGGAACCGGCACCGGTACCCCAAATAACCGGATTAATCCGATACTGCCGGTACAGCAAAATACCGGCAGTATCGGATACCGCAGGAACCGAACTTCCCACCCCTAGTAAGCACCATAACAATCCCAACACCAATTTGGCCACCCGTTGAACATGCAATCTGAACACCATTGCATCACAAGGACAGTTTGCGTGTTCCAGATGAACATGTGGCCAACTTTGTGTCTAATGATATTATGTGGCATGTTAGCAGGTAGAACATGGGGAACGAGGCGGCAGCGTTTGCGTGCTGAGATCGGGTGGTAAGCAAAACACCAATTTGCCCCAAGATGGGTTATGTCTCTCTAAGTAGTGCCACATGGAGAACGCAGGGCCAAACCGGTGTTCATATCAAGGTCAAAATACACATTCAGACACCCACTGACATTATGTCTAAAGACACCTCATGTCTCCTGATTGCTGGGATGCTTCCCCCTGCCCTCCGCCTTGCTGCCTGAAGTCCCAGTTATGTCCCTTCTATGCATGCCTCAGAGCCACCCTGGATTGGTCCTGGAAAGCTGGAAGCATGCAGTAAGAGATGCAATCACATCTCTGTCCCAGCCAGGGTGTCTTTGGACTGTCAAGCCTATTGGTCAGAGGAGATATGTGTCATCTCTGCTGTTTGGCACAGGCTTCAGTCTGGGTGGGCACCCCAGGTACGTGGGGGTGTCTGTCACCTTGCAGAGAACGCCCCAGGAGGGAGCAGGAGGATGCTGGGCAGCACCCCAGGTGCATGTGAATTGGATTTATGTAGCTAGTTGAACTCTTGGAGCGAGCTCTAGCACACACACAAAAAAAACCTGCCAGCAAAGTCTGAGAAAACGCTCTGACCAAAGACAGAACTAACCACAGACAAAGAGCAGGCCCAAAGAACAGCAGCTTATGGACGTCTTTAGACATAACAAAGATCAGGTGTCAAAACCCCTAAGCATGTGTTTGGCCATTGTGTGTAAGCAGGCACCATAACAATTCCAACACCAATTTGGCCACCCGTTGAACAGGCAATGTGAACACTATTGTATCGGAAGGACAATTTGTGTGTTTTGGCTGAACATGTGGCCAATGTTGTGTCTAATGATACTGCGTGGTGTGTTAGTGGATACAACATGGGGAACAGGTGGCAGTGCTTGCGTGCTGAGATTGGGTGGCGATCAAAACACCGATTTGCCCCAGGATGAGCTGTGTGTCTAAGCAGTAGGGATGGGACATCTGGCAAAAAAACGGCTACCGGTTTTACCAGTTACCGGTTTGCAAAAAACTGGTTTACCGAATTAAAACCGATTTACTGGTGCCAGATCTATTGCATTGATTTCAATGGGGAACTGTCAGTGTCCCCATTGAAATCCATGGGGGGGAAAAACAATCCCTCCCCCTCCGAGGCTGTGCGGGTGGAAGAGGGGACACCCCACCCACCCTGCCCAGCCTGGATTTTTTTTTAAAAAAAAATTCCCCAAAGTCCCTGGCTCCGGGCCGCTGCTGGTAACCCAGAGCCCGCACCAGCAGGTAGGTACTAGGGTGATCCCTGGGGTGGGAGGTGGTTTAACACACACCCCACCCCAGGGATCACCTTACCCCCTCACCCAGGGATCGCCTACCTTTGGTGTTCCGGGCGGCGGCAGCGGTAGCATGGCGGTCTGGCGGCTTCAGTGCTGGCTGTGGCTGCCGGCTTCAGCGCTTACTAGGCCTTCCAGGGAACTTCCGGGTTTCCCCGGAAGGCCTAGTAAGCGCTGAAGCCG
>QEPC01006666.1:1022385-1035198 GCA_003113815.1 Sphenodon punctatus | reverse complement strand
CGCCACCACCGCCGCCCAGAGCGCCAAAGGTAGGCGATCCCTGGGTGGGGGTTAGGGTGATCCCTGGGGTGGGGTGTGTGTTAAACCACCCCCCACCCCAGGGATCACCCTAGTACCTACCTGCTGGTGCGAACTTCGGGGCGGTGGGGGCGGCCTGGAGTCAGGGATTTTGGGGAATTTAAAAAAAAAAAAAAAATCCAGGCTGAGCAGGGTGGGTGGGTGGTGTCCCCTCTTCCACCCGCGCAGCCTGGACGGGGGAGGGAAAAGTGGTTGGTTTTTTCTTCTTTTCTTTTTTTACATTGCGGCCATTCATTTCAATGGCCACAATGTAAAACAATCCGGCACGGGGAACCGGTACCGGTACCCCCAATATCCGGATTAATCCGATACTGCCAGTACAGCAAAATACCGGCAGTATCGGATACCGGATAATCCGAACTTCCCACCCCTACTAAGCAGGGCCACATGGTGAACACAGGGCCAAACCAGTGTTCATATCAAGGTCAAAACACACATTCAGACACCCAATGACGTTATGTCTAAAGACACCCTATATCTACCCTCTATGCCCGCCTTGAAGCAGTCCTGTAAAGGTGGAAGCATGCAGTAATTGGCCAGTGAATGTGTCTGTCAGTCTGTTGGGCTGCTCCCCCTCCCTTCTACAGCCCCCTCCTCCCTCCCATGCCTGTCACCGAATGGCACTGCATGTGTTATTTACCTGGAGAACGAAAGTCTTCAAGAGGAAACATTCAATTGCTTATAAAATTTGGACCCTTTATTAAATCTTTCTACAATTTGGCAGAAATACTCCAGAAGATCTGAGATACAATCCTGCTAAAGTTCATGTAAAATGGATGGACAAACAAAATGTTCCAGCCAGAAACGCATCTACAAGTAAATTGCTTATAACATCAGGACCTTTCATCCAGTCCTTCTGAAATTTGGCAGAGGTAGCAACCTTGGGGAGGTTGCCATGTTTCATCTGAATCAGATGGGAGACAAAGATGTTACAGCGAGGAATGTGTATACAGATTTTTTTTAAATAACAGATTTCAATTGCTTATCAAATTGGATCCCTTTATCCAATTCTTCCAAAGTTGGGCACACATAATGCCTTCTGGTGGGGGTACAATCCTGCCAAATTTAATCAAAATCAGATTAAAATAAAATGTTACAGCCACAAATGTATTTTTCGGGTTTTTCCTATTAACTCATAATAACGAAATTAAATTTTTGTTATTATGTTTTTTCATTTTCGTTATTCAATAACAAAAATGGAAGAACCCTCTTTTGTTTTCATTATTATAATAACGAAAATGAGGTGCACGCCCCTACTAAATAGGGCGTAATGGTGCCGCAGCCCCCCACTGAGAGGGGATATGGGCAGGGATGGGGAGGAAGTGGTTTGTGCCATGCTCCCCCAGTGAGAGGGGATGGTGTCTTAGCCACCTGGATAGCTAGGGGGGTATGGGTATGGGGTGTGTGTGGGGGTTCCCTGTCTGCTTCCCTGAACAACTGTCTTCTGGGGAAATCAGGTGTAAGGGGTGCCCCCTGGGCTTCTGTTAGAGGCAGGTCGTCGACAGTACATTGCACCAGTGCTCCAGAGTCTGCACTGGCTGCCAGTAGCTTTCCAGGCACAACTCAAGATGCTGGTTTTGACCTATAAAGCCCTAAATGGCTTGGACCCCAGGTATCTGAAAGACCGTCTCTTCCCTTACGTTCCATCACAACCTCCGAGGTTGGCCAGGAGTGCCCTCTTGCGGGTACCCTCTGCCTGTGTAAGTTTTTCACAGTAAGGGAATGCAGAAAGGTGATCCCGATGGCTACCCCACACTTATGGAACTCCCTCCTCTTGGAAATCCACCAAAGCATGAGTGCTCATCTTCTGTAAGAGATATTTGTTTGGCCAGGAGTTTAGCAGGCAGGGATAGGGTGGGGTGGAGGAGTGAGGGAAAAGGTTGGTGGGTGGGCTAAGGAATTTTAAAAGCTTTTTAAAAATGTTTTTATATTTTGTAAGCTACCCTGAGCCTATTTAGGAAGGTTGGGAAAAACTGGGATAAATAAAATAATTTTTTTGAAAGATGCACAATCTCAATTTACAGACTCCAAGCAATGGCAAGTGTTCTGTTTCCCTTGGTAACATGCTCCAATGGTTAATCAGCCTTCCTGCTAAAAAGAAAGCAACTTTTTCATGTTTAAGATTTTTGTAACTGCAACTTGCTAGGGTAACTAAAAGCAGGGCTTCTAGGTCTTTCATTTCCTGCTCTCCCAGCTGACATTGCTCTTTCCCTTTTATACCCTCTTCTAAACTCATTCTTCGCCATATGGTCCTCATCCCTACTTAGACTTTAAACAGGATTCATTGCAGTCTGTTTCCTGAAGACTTTCCTCATTTCTAAAGCAGATTTTCCAATTAATTATACAACGCCAGTTAAAATTCCTTTCAGCATGTGGCAATCTTTGAAAAAGCCTGCTTTCTTTAAGACAGACCCATTAGCATTGTTTATCTCTCAGACAAGGAAGAAGAGTCAAGATTCTGTTGTTTACCAAATAGATCTGAATTTGCAAAACTAAAACATTTTATTATCTATAAGATCCTAGCCCTATCCTCCAGGAACTTGCTATATTCCAGGTTTCAATATAAGCCCTACTGCAAGGTCTATATGAAATTTAGAAGAGAGATGTGAGTGGGATTGAGGGCTAATAAGTTTAGTTATTTAGAATGGGACTGAGAGTGGGGACTTCTGGGTTTGTCAATGGCTGAGTATGAGCTTCTGCAGCCCCTACTACCGTAGCACACCCAGGATTAGATTAACCATTATTTCCCACCCCCACCCTTCCCCTCAGAATCAGTCAATTTGTGTGTCTCAACACATCTGCCCAGCTGCTGCCACTGCAGTACTCCGGAGCTCATACTGTAACAACTCAACTAGAAAAGCCCTGCTCATCCTGCCACTCTTCCTCCAACTGACACTGGCTCAATTCCTCCCACCCCTGCTATCACTTTCCCCACCACATACAAACAAACATGAGTGTAATTGAGGAGAATCTGTAGTAGCACATGGAAGAGGAGGCAGACAGAATATGAAGGCTGCACATTAGCTCCAGATAGGGCTGGCCCTACAGAGAGTGGGGCCCAGGGCAAAGTAGGGCGGGGCCCGGGACAGGTGTGTGGCAGAGCAGGACTCCGCACAACAACCAGCTGTACCAGTGCAGGACCATGCTGCTCCCTCCCGCCACCCAGAAGTGTCCCTCCCTGCTCCCAGAAGCCCTAGTCAGAGCCATAAGGGTATTTATTTATTTGTATTTATTATAAAAATTGTATGCCGCCCCCTCCTGCTAAAAGCATCTCGGGGAGGCTAACAACATATTAAAACAGATTAAAATAAACAACAATAATACAGTTAAAATCCCACAATAAAAACAAGTTACCCCCTACCCCACCCTAACCCAACCCATCCACTCCATCTCCCTCGCGAAAGGCCCAGCGGAATAGCCAGGTCTTACATTGTCTATGGAAAGAGGGGAGGTCGGTGGCCAGGCAGACCTCCGGCAGGACGGAGTTCCACAGCCGTGGCACAGCCACAGAGAACATCCTCCGCAAGGTCGACACCCGAGAAACTTGGGGGACCTCGAGGAGGGCGCCCCCAGCCAACTGCAGGGGCTGATCCAGGATCCAGAGGGTGAGGCAGTCCTACAGGTAGGTGGGGCCCAGGGCATTTAGGGCTTTAAAGGTCAACACCAATACTTTGAATTGGGCCCGGAAGACTATCGGCAGCCAGTGCAGAGAGCGAAGCACTGGTGTAATGTGCTTGTGTCGGCCCGTCCCCATTAGGAGACAAGCCGTCGCGTTCTGCACCAGCTGCAGTCTCTGAACCAACACCAAGGGTAGCCCCATGTAGAGTACATTTCAGTAGTCCAGTCTCGAGGTAATAAAAGCATGGGTGATCGTGGCCAGATCAGAGTCCAAGACATACGGCCAAAGTCAACGTACCAGATGTAACTGGCGAAATGCCCCCTTCGCCACAGTCGCCACCTGGACATCCAGGCAGAGCTGCGGGTCTAGGAGCACCCCCAGACTCCAAACTTGAAATTCCAGGGCAGGATGGACCCCATCAATGATGGGGGCCATCACTCTCCCGGCCTTCCCCACCACCATCACCTCTGTCTTGTCGGGATTTAATTTCAGGCAGCTCGCCCTCATCCAATCCCCCACAGTCGCCAAACACCGGATAAGCAAAGAGACTGCCGGGCCTGAGTTGGATGAAAAAGAGAGATATAGCTGAGTGTCATCAACATATTAATGACACCGTATGCCAAACTCCCTAACAACCTTCCCCAAAGGCTGCATATACACATTGAACAAGAGAGGGGACAAGATAGAACCCTGCAGAACTCCACACATGATACCACGGGGAGAAGATGAAAAATCACCCAGGACCACACGCTGGGTTCTCCCAGCCAGGAAAGAGCAGAACCATTCAAGAACGGTCCTGCCAATCCCTGCCCAGTCCCGCAGCCGAGTCACCAACAACTCATGATCAACAGTATCAAATGCAGCCAAGAGATCTAACAGGATCAACAAGGTCAAACGACCCTGGTCCAACTCCTGGGAGAGGTCATCGACCAAGGCCACAAGTGCAGTCTCTGTGCCATATCCCAGACAAAAGCCAGACTGTGAGGGATCGAGAAAATGACTCCAGTCCAGATGCTCCTGCAGCTGCCGAGCCACCATCCATTCAATAACTTTCCCTAAAAAGGGAAGGCTAGAGACCAGCTGATAGCTGGCCAGGACACCAATGTCCAATGATGGCTTCCTGATCAGGGGCCGCACCAACACCTCCTTGAGACAGTCCGGCACCCTGTCCTCCTCCAGGGCATTGACAATCCCCGCCAGCAACAGCCCTAATGTCTCCTGGCTGGCCTTGACCAGTCAAGATGGGCATGGATCTAATTCACAATAAGTGACTCGAACAGTCCCAAGAGCATCCCCCGCATCCGAGAGCAACACATCCTGAAATTCATCCCACAAAACAGGACAAGACGGGGCTTCAACTCCCTCTGGCTCACCTACTGCCAAAAACATTGCGTCAAAACTGTGGTGGATTTGAGCAATTTTATCTGCAAGAAAGTCGACAAAAAAGTCACAGCGGGCATTTGATGACTCTAAATCCAGGCAGAGGGAGGCCGGACTGACCAGCCCCCTCACCACCTGGAAAAGCTCCGCCAGCTGGGACTTAGCAGATGCAATGAGGGCAGCAAAGAATTTTTTCTTTGCTGCCCGCACCACCACGGCATAGGTACGCAACCAGACTCTAAGCCGCAATTGGTCAACTTCAGCACGTGAGTGATGCCACCATTGCTCTAACCACCGCCCTTCCCGCTTCATCAGCCGCAGCTCCTCCATATATCACGGGGAACTGCATGGTCGGCGGTTCAGGAGCGGGCACCTGGAAGTCACTCAGTTGATGGCCTCCACCAACATAGAATTCCACATGGTCACGAGGTCATCGAGTGAGCGGCCATCGAGATCAGAGGAAACATCCCCTAGAGCAGTATGGAACCTTCTGGGTTCCATAAGCCATAGGGGGCAAGCCATCCTAACTGGTTCTACACCCTTCCAGGGGCCAACATGCGCCAAGATACCGGCCTGGAGGAGATAATGATCTGTCCATGACAAGGGCACTGTTAACACCTCCCCCACTAACAGATCCCCTACCTCAAGACCTTATTGCGCCATACCACAGCAGGACTTACTGGAACTGAGCGGGTGAGGGGGGGAAGTAGTGCTACTGAGCAAAGGAGTAACTCTGCTAATCAGTAGTCCTGTTCTCCCACCCACCCTCAGAGATCTGCTGTGACACAACACAGCACTCCTATGGCTCCAACCAGGACTTCTATGAAAAGGAAGGGGGCACTTCCTGAGGGGGGCAGCAAGAGGAAGGGGCAAGGAGTGCAGTACAGTGCTGCTCTGCTGCAGGTGTTATGTGCATGCGGTCAAGCTCTGGCCCCTGCCCATTCCAGGACCCGCTCCCCCTCCTGGGACTAGGGATGGGCGAACGTGGTTCAGCAGTTCGGAGTTTGGCCCGAACTCTGCCTGTTCGGACGACCGGACTCAAACCCGAACCCGAACGCAAACGTACTGAACAAACCGAACACCGAATGGCAAAATGGCCGAACAGTTCGGTCAGTTCGGAACGCGTTCGGGTGGCAAAAAAAGGTTCACTGGAAGGTCAAACATGACAGGGATTTGTCAGTCACTGAGGAGCGGACTTCCAGGCACCAGGGGTGGAGAGGCTTGCAAGAAACGAAACTAATTATCTGCCTCTCCCCTTCCCAACACCTTCTGAGCTAGTCACTGTTCCTGACCAGCAGGCGTTGAGTAGGATTTTTAGATTGCTTTAAGTTTCATTTCAGTTTTGTAATGAAATGAAATTTAAACCATAAACTGAAACTTTGTGTTATGCACTGTACAGACTCATTGAGTATGTAATGTATGTATTTCACTACAGATTCCTCTTCTGTTTGTGATTCCGCCCCATCCCATATATATGGGATGTATATATCTCCATATATATAACTCCATATGTATATATATATATGGACGAACTGCCGAACCGAACGCAGCCGAACCGAACTGCCGAACCGAACGCAGCCGAACCCGAACCGCGATCTGTTTGCCCATCCCTACCTGGGACATTTTGCAGGGCCCTTTTCTCCTGGGGCAGTATTCTAATCCATCAACAACTGGTTCTGTTAGTGTTTTCCCACCCCTACCTCTTTTGTGTGTATTTTGGTAGGCTTTTAACAACCGGTTCTGCCGAACTGGTAGGATAGCACCAACGCACGGGGCCTAGAGCAGTTGCCCAACCTGCCCCAGGCTGGGCCTGGCTTACGTGTGTAAGAGGTCTGAGAGGGGTGTCCCAAAGTACCATTTTGAGCAGGGTTTCCAGATCTTCTATCGCTGCCATGAGCTTGCCCATCTTGAGGATTGCTCAGACTAGCCTACAATTCCCTTACGTAGGAGCCAGGGGTATTTATCCTTCTCAGGCCGTTTTTAGATGAGCACGGCGGTGCCTGCGCTTGTTTTCAAAAGAGCCGGCAGTCCATTCCACACGTGACGCTGCCGCCAAATACACACATGCGCAGGCAATGCGCATCCATTTCCAGCCCCGTATGACCAGCCTCAATCGCCGACCTGGTCAGTTCGCGGCTGGAAATGGATGCTCATCGCCCACACATGCGCATATTCAGCGGCAGCATCACGTGTGGAACGGACTGCCGGCTCTTTTGAGAAACAAGCGCGGGTGCCGCCGCGCTCATCTGAAAATGGCCTCAGGCTTTGAACAGATGTGTATTTTCTGTAATCTACATACATATTCTTAGATCAAAAGACCTTTTAAAAACAGTTTTAAAACTTTTTAAACAATATTTGTGTAGATTTTTATATTTTTTATAGTATGATAAATTGTTTATCTTATGTTGGAAGCCGCCCCGAGATGCCGTGGGCATAGGGGGCGGCATATAAATGGAATAAAATAAAATAAATAAATAAAATAAATAAAAGAGGAGTTAAGGCTCTTACAATTTCCATGCTTTTTGGAGCATAACTGAATTTGTAAGTTAAGGCTCTCACTGTAATTTGTGTGCCATGTAAAACAGTAAAGATGTTGCACAGACTCACATTCTGCTCACTAACAACTTGGGCTTTATGCACCCACAACTTTGCCTTGGTCCTTCAGTCCCAATCCTCTTCCTCTGCAGGTTGGGGGCGACAATGAAGCTGGGGACAGCAAGCTCCTCCCTGTCCCCAAATTATGTACTTGATCTCGGACTCCACTGTAGTCACAATTTCTCCTTCATTTATAGCTCCTTTCTCAGGCAGCAGCCCAAGTGCATCTACTCACTGCACAGGTGATTACGGGTAGACAAATATGTGTGCTAATATGGAATGCATTTGAGTACTATATTGTATTATGGGTGTATAATATACACCCATAATACAGTATACTAATATATACTGGGAGAACTGACAGTAATACTGCTGCTTACAATCAGATTCCCTTGCTTCTGCACTAACCCCATTCCACATCCCCCTTGCTCAGTACTCCTTAAAATCATCCCGTGGACTCAATACAACTGTTAATTTTAGAATGGCCTATCTTATTTATTTATTACTGTCATTTGTACCCCGCCCCTCCTGTAAACAGCTCGGGGCGCCTTCCAACAATATAAATACATAAAAACAATATAAAACAATTTAAAATAATCAACAATAACAATGTTTAAAACAGGACCCCGGAAATTAAAACAGCAAAACAGGATAGGGGCAAAAAAAATCCCAGTAACTCTAACCCACCCCCTATCTTGCCACATATGTTTAGTTTCCCATTGATACAATGGCCCTTTTTACACGGACGGGGGTGGGTGAGATGAGTGTTCTGGCACGCTGGGTGGAGGTGAGTATGTCTCCCTTTATACGGACACACACACCCCTCCACCCACGGGGCCTCCTCTGGTTTTCCAGAGGGCTTTGTGGGTGGAGGTGGGTGTTGCACGGGAGTGCGCATGCACTCCCACCCATCCCACTTGGTGTTCACATGGATGAACACTGAGCGGACACCCATTCCCCCCCCCTCCGGCCATTTACACAGACACCCCTCTCTGCACACCCACCCAAGCACTGAGCGGGGAGGGAGGCATCCGTGTAAAAACAACCAATGTAGCAAACTCTCATCTCAAAAGATCTGCTTTTCTAGTAAGTCTAGGTGTTCACTCTTGAGCAGTAATTGTGGGCACAGCTTATTTCAGGCACTCCTACACCACTTTTCCCTTGTACCCTGTTCACTGCAGCCTCCTGGCCTGATGCTCTGGTAAGGACACATTTCTACCTAGCAATGGTTTTTCGTTTGTTTTTTTGGTTGGTTGATTTTGGGTTGTTGTTTTTTTAGAACCTACCGTGTTTGTACTGCAACAGAGGCCCCTTTTAGACGTGCGGCGGTATCATTCGCCTCAGCAGCGCGCATATTTTGAAACTTCTGCCTGGTCTAATTAGACGAGGCGGAAGTGGCTTAATATGCGCCTATTACAGCGGAGGCGCATTTTAAAAGTGCGCGAATTAAATACCTCGATTGAGAGGTATTTAATTCGCGCACTTTTAAAAATGCGCCTCCGCTGTAATAGGCGCATATTAAGCCACTTCCGCCTCGTCTAATTAGACCAGGCGGAAGTTTCAAAATATGCGCGCCGCCAAGGCGAATGATACCGCCGCACGTCTAAAAGGGGCCAGAGTAGCAAACCTTTTAGCTCTGGATTTCAGACACTTGCACCTGCCCTCTTGCGCCTAGACTCTTAAACATGTTAATATCAGTGCTGTCTGTACTATCTCAACACATCTTTGTGGAGGAGTACTGCTCAAATATTATACAACAACCACAGCACACAACCTCAATCTTACAGACCAGGGACATTAAGGATGGAAAGAGCAAGTCTAGCCCTGCCCCCTAAATCTTTCCAATCCAAATAGTTAACCAAGTCTGACCCTGATCATTATGATCTGGATGTAAACTGCAAGTAGGCCCTACAGTTCCCATTCTTCCCATTCTCCCAAACCCAAATGAAAGCATATAGGGAAAGCAAGGGGGAAGGCAGCTTCCAAGTTTTCCCCAAACTGCGGAGGAAGGGGATTGGGACTGAAAGGCCAAGGCAAAGTGTGGGTGCATAGAGCCTAAGTTGTAAGCGAGCACAATATATGAGACTGTACAATGTCTTTACTGGTAACGTGGCACGCAAGTTAAGACAGGAGTCTCCTCTGGTTCTTGGTTCATCCTTGCTCCTGGGCCGAAACGGAGAACCAGGATTCATTATGAGAACTGAAAAAAACTCACAGACGAACTTTCAGCCTCACTTGTCAATATAGCCTGCTCAGTCATACAGCAATACCCATGGGCGTACAGCAATGACCCCTCAATTAAGCCTCCTCACAGAGGTATCACAATTGCCCATCAATTAAGCCTGCTCACCATCATACAGCAATGGCCTGTCAATTAAGCCTGCTCACAGTCATTCAGCAATGGCTCAACAATTAAGCCTCCTCACAGCCGTACCACAATTGCCCATCAATTAAGTCTGCTCAGCATTGTACAGCAATGGCCCTCTTACTCTTCCCATTTGCCAAAATAGGCAGCTCAAAACATCAGAAATATACAACGGATTTTCAAAAAACAAAAACACAAAATCCATTCAGGCCACATTTGAATTTTTAAGCACTGCTAGATTTCTTAATACTGCTCCCAGAACTAAGTTCCATCAGCAAAAAAAAAGTCACACGGGAGAAAATGTCATTCTGTCCCCAAAATCAAACATCTGTAACTTTCTTGTTTTTCATCTGATTTGCCTGAACTTTGGAAAGGTTCTACCCCTGACCCAAGCGATCCTCCCTACCAAATTTCACAGTGATAGGAGAAATCATCCCAGTTCTATAATGAATAGAATGTTCATGATTTTAACGCAGTGGGCAGTGATGCAGCCACCTTTAACTATAGAGCCGCTCCTGTAATATATTTACACTCTCGACTGTCTCTAAATTTTCACTTCAGGATTCTGTAGCACTGGGGAGTCTGGCAGTTTGCCTGCCTAATGAACAACTGCTTTAGTATAACAAATGATCTCATCAGACACACCTGGCTGTACCGTACACTCAGTGCTGCACAGATGCTCAATAGTAAAGGGAGGGGGGCACAAGTGAACTCTCTCCTTGCACCTCAGTGCAGAGACTGGACACGGTGCAGCCTTTCCACTTTTCTGAAAACAAAGCAGCCAAAGTTAGTTCCTCTGCAGCCACAAGCGTTTCCAAAATGAATGAGAAACGGTAGTTACGGCCATGCCACCCTCTGTATCCTCCAGCCACAATGAGAACTATGGACACCACATCTCATGTGGGCTTAGAAGGCTTAACTCCTTCACCCAAACATTCTGTCTTTGGCTGCTTCTTGCTGGCAGGGTCTTGGGACTTCCCCTTCTCCCAGTACAAAGCTGCATTTCTGCTCTGCCTGCCAAGACCTCAGGTATGGATACCCACCTGCCCTGCACTGTGCATAAAGAGCAGCAACAGAGCATCAGGGCTTCACATTAGGAGTAGTACATGGTGGGTGTCTCCTGGCTGATGCTGCTAGTATGCAATGTACCTCAATGCAGATGGCAGGAGCTCATGGCTCAATTCAGAGGGCAGTGGAGAGCATGGGGGGGGGGAAATGGTTGCAAGGAAACGCAGGATACTCTCATTTTAGTCCCTCAAAAATGATGCCCATTCCACACCCTCACCACACAATTCTGTAGCATCAGCGCACAGAATGGCCTGGTGCATCCCACTCATGCAGTCCAATTTTCCCCACAAATAATCTTCTCTTCGAATCATCATGACCCAGAAATATATCACCATTTAATGAAGCAAACAACGTAAAAAAAGCACTTGGCTGTTTACAGGAAGCTGCTGCTAGAGCTCCAAGCAGCCTAAGCTATGTCGTTATGATGAATGGCCAAGGAAGAGGGAGGCCACATTCTTTTTGTCAACTGTTTCCTGAAAGCGCTCTGCTGCGGCACAGCTCTTCTTCACAGGGACACTGGGAGAGAAGGGAATGTCCTCTTCATAAAGCAATTTTTAAACCAGCACATTTAGAGCAGCAATAAAGCCAGCACTGAAGCAGCATTTAGTTTTGTTCCTTGTATAATTGGTAAATACAAACCAGATGCATCCAGATCAGTATTTTCAGGAGGCTCAATATCCATAACCGGAGTCAAATTTTCAAAATAGCTTTGCCACATTTTTCCAGAAGTGCAAACAACACTTCCTTCTGGGCAACGTATCTAGGCAGATTCCAAACGGTTAGTTTATCACTATTGCAGAGGTTCCCAAATAGTGGGTCAGACTCTTAGTGGGATCACTCCATCTATGGATGGACATTTTCTTTTATAATTATTATACATTTCTATAGCACTTTCAGTGTTTTTAATGGTTTATAATCCTTATCTAATTCACCCTCACAACTATCCTGTGAAGTGGGCCATTATTATTCCCATTTTACTGATGGAAAATTAAGACTCAGTGATAGCAACTGAGACAGAATTTGAACGCTGGTCTCCCAAGTCAAAAGTTAACACCTTATCCACTATACTATGTTCACTCTCTTTGATACACTTTGCATGTTTTTGTTGCTGTTAGGGTTTGTAGAAATATATTTAAGTCTCAAAATGGGGTCACATTGGCAAAAAGCTTGGGAAACATTGCCCTATTGCATCCAAAACATTCCCCCTTCCTCTATACACCATAACCCTCCACAGCAAGCACACAGGAGTGATGCTAAGTTTTCACAAATAGAAGTCTATTTTATCCTTGTTCAAATGCCCCTTGGTAAGTTCAGTGTTGGCAGGACAATTAGCAAGGACATGAGGCTGCAACAAGTACCCTCCAAAATGGGTGTACCTGTCAAATATAGGGGAAGAGCGCGGGGGGGCGGAGGGCCCGTCTGGTCCATCTTTGTGGGGAGAGTTTCGGGAAGTGACTGTCACGCCGCCGTCCTGTGGCGTGCCTTGGCGGCGGGGGCGGTGGGGGAATTCCTGGGGAGCTCGGGAGAGGCGGTCAACTACCCCCCCCTTCGAAGACAGGGCTCGCCCCCGCGTCAGCAGGACGCTTCCCCAGCGTCGTCCCAAGCTCCGCCCCTTTCCCAGTCAGGAGCCTCCGGAGGGGAAATCCCTGCCCCGCCCCGACGCAGTGCGCGCCTTGCGGCAGAGCGCGCTCGGCGCGGGGCGGGGCCC
>QEPC01006666.1:1000884-1014474 GCA_003113815.1 Sphenodon punctatus | reverse complement strand
GGGTGATTTTAATCCCCCGCCCATTTATCTATTTATTATTGTTTTCTAGCCCTGTTTTATTGATGTTTTTTATATTTATATTTTAAGTAATTTTAATTGTTTTTATTACTGTTGTTAGCCGCCCCGAGCTGCATTGCAGGAGGGGGCGGGATATAAATTTGTAAAATAAATAAATAAATAAATAAATAAATATCCACCACCCAATTTGTCATTCGCAGGTCAAGTACTACTTGCATAGGATCTGATGAGTACCTGTTTGGGATTTTAAAGAAATACCTGTTTTGGATTTTAATTTAGCTGTAAATTCCCATTAATTTTATAAGCCAACTATTGTAAGGGCACTTGAGCAAGCAGAGGGCAGCACAGAATCTAGAACCCAGATCCTAGAAGCCTTGCCACAACTGTCCCAAAGCAGAGTCACACCAGAAGAGCCCTTTCAAGACACTAACTGTAGACTCTTTATATGACCAATATACAGTGCCCATCTTCATGACCAAAATAGAGCTTTGGAAAGGAAGTGGAAAGGTTGCAGATTCAAACCTTCTATGGACAAAGAAACTGCATGGAAACATCAGCAAATCCACCAGCTGAAAAGGAAAGCCACTCTGTCTTTTGCTTTTAATAATGAAGGAGCAGCTCCTGCTTTCACAGCTCAGGTTACATCCTATATCCATTAGGATATAGGAGCTGAGCTTAGCAAAGACCTGAGAGTTTATTTTGGGGTGTTTTTTAAAAAAAAAGGTAAGAGGAAGGAAACACAATACAGGTTAGAACACATGAACCATGTCACAGCAAGCACAAAGCTTAGCTACCAAACCACCCCACAACTGTACCTAGAGTGATCTTTCAAACAGCTATCTAGCTTGCTATATAGAGTCCTTACCCTGCTAGCTGACTGAAACACTGGATGAGAACATATGTGGTGGTGCAGCACTGCCATCATAAGCTGCTCCAGACTGGGAAGCCACTGGCAACCCAGTCAGGATCTGGTCCAGCTGCGGAACTAATGTTCATGGGGCCAGGTGGGCTGTGTGTGGAGAGCTGCACGAACATATGGCTGGCCATGTTGTGCCCAGCGGCCCACCCCACCCCCATGACAGGAAGTCATAGAGGCCAATAATGGCCATCATGGTGGCCAGTCATGGTGGCTACTCAGACTGGGCTGGGAACAGTGGCTACCACTCACGATAGTCCACTTTGGCCCAGTGGGGTGGGCCATTTCCTGGGCATGTTGGCAGCTAGCCTGGGCATGTTGGAGGTCTCCAGGATCACAACTTGTCCTAGCCACCAATATGCCTGGGAAAACTTTGGAGTAAGAGCTGGATTGCTCCCGACAAATGTGATGATGGCCTGCGGCTCAAAGCAGGTTCAAGCAGGCCTAAGCAGGCCACCACCATGTTTGTTAACACCCACTGAAGCCAACTGTTTCTTTTATAGCTGTGCTGATAGACTAGGGCACAGGAGACTGATAGGGCAAGGATTCAAATCAGGACTGCACAGTAAGCTGAAGGGGTGATTTCTTGCATTTATAAGTTTACTTTGGAAAACAATAATATAGGGTTTGCCTCCCACATGGAGGATTCCCTGGTGTTTCTTTGCGTATAGGAGTCTTGAACCTTCAACCTTTTCAGTTCCTTTCCAAAGCTCTACTAAAAGAGCTAACAGAGCAACTGCTACCTCTGCCTATCTACTTTGATCATGAGGATGGGTACTGACTGTATATTGGTCATATAAAAAGCTTACATTTATTGTCTTGACAGGGTCCTTCTGGTGTGGTTCAGCTGCTCTCCTTTGAGACAGCTGTGCCAAGGGGTGCTAGGTTCTCTGCTGCTCTTTGCTTGCCCAAGCCCCCCTCTAACAGCTGGCTTATAAAATTAGAGGGTATATACATGCACACCCAGCACTCTATTTAAAATCAAAAACAGGTAGGCATGTACTTGTTTCCATTGCAAGTATAGGATCGGTATTGAATGGCTACCTGAAAATTCAAATATTACTCATGGGTAATAAATTCACTGTTTGTTTCAGCTCTACATGACCTGTTGTGCACAACTCTGAAGTGACTTACAGCAGCTACTGTCAGCAACTAAGAGGTCAATTAGTTGGACTCAGTATGACACTCTTATGTTCTTAGTGATGCCTACTTTGCCCCCAAGTTTGGCAAGTTTTTACATGAAGCTAGTCACCGCTGGCAGCCTGCCCACCAAGATTAAATATCTAAAAGGCTTCCACAAATGAGATGGAAAATAAATGTTCTTCATTGGTATTGGAGGGCACGGCTTGAAATAATGGGTTCATTATTATATCAGGTTAGATATCAGGAACGGTTTCCTAACAGTACAAGCTTTTTGGCAATGGAACAAGTTGCCTATGGAGGTTGCCTATGTTACCTATGGAGGTTGCAATGGAACAAGTTGCCTATGTTAGGATATTTAGTGACCTTCCTCCGGAATAGCTGAGCAGGAGTAGATAGCAGAATACTAGGCCAATGAAAGGCAGGAACAACCCTACCAAAGCCAACTTCCTCTCCTGCTGTTCTGACCATACACTGCCCTCCACTTTATTGTACAGAAAAACAACCTAAGAACTTAAGTACTATCCTAATGGGTTACACCAATGGACCATCTAGTCCAGGATCCTGGTTCCAACAGCGGCAAACCTCATGTGCTTTAGAGGAGTTCACAACAGGTCATTTGCGTCCGACTCCAAACCATGATCATCTTGATGTCCTTTAACATTCCTGGCACCTCCTACATTTTTGTTCTCGTTATTTCTTCCTTCTTGCTGTCCATCTTTCTTCCCAACTTTCTCCTCCCTGCTTCATTCAACTTCCCTTGGCACTCTGTCTTCTGTAATGTGGTCTCCCTTGAGATGAGAGCTTTAAAACTCCCAAGAGTCAGAACAGGCAAAATTATTTGGACACATCTTATGACACAGAGCAATATAGTCCAAAACTTGTGGCCAAACTATCACATTTCAACACTGTCATTTCAACAACTCCAACCATGCTGAGATAATCACAGGCTAAGAAGCCACATAACTAAGCAAAACCAGCATTGCCATCCCATATTTACTTGTCATTCAATGTAGTCTAAACTAGGGACCAACACAGCAACTGCACTTTTTCAAGTGGCATGAAAGCTTGCATACTCTCATCAAGAGAAATTGATCCAATGGAAAATATCCTCTGATCTACTTTGTTTCACTTTCTTCTCACTTTCTATTGGCAGATCTATTGGCTCCATTCACAAACTTTAAAGATTAAGATTTTGTCCCCAAGAATAGAGAGCAATGGTCAATGTTCATTTGACAGCACTTGAATATTAGCCTTGGGACAGTCCACAACTTAGGGTTGACAAGTGTTCCTTATTTTAGGGGATGTCCCTTATTTTAAAGTAGCACTATAGTGGGGTGGGCAATGTTCCTAAATCGAAGAGCTATGTATCAGGATCTTCATATGGCAGAGAGTCACCAAGCACACACACACACACACGCACAAACCTCTTCTGCTTTGTGACTGGCTGGTGGAGCTGGTGCCCTCCATTCCTGACTGCTGAGATTCTCAGGGGAAGCTGAGATTAAGATGCAGAGATTCAAGTGTAATGAAGAAAGACAGATCATTAAGGTAATGCAGCCCCAGGACTACTAGCCCTGACTGAGAGTCACTCCTCAGCTGCTTAAGAACTGTATTTGGCTGTTGGGTCACAATTTGTCCACTTCTGCTATAAAGGGATATCCCTTATTTATATAACAGATGTCCCTTATTCTGAACACCACTGCTCCAAGGAACATCATGGACATCCCTTATTTCAGTAGCTCTTAGTTCTATAGTATTCCTTGTTTCTCAAATTTTGATCTGGCAACCCTACTTGAACCAGATCTGATGCCTCAGAAGCGATTGCCATGCACAATGAGCAGTAACAATCTCGTAATAGACTTGTGACAATCAGTAACCCTGTCATGAGTGGTTAGAATCCCTTATATCAGCCCAGCCACAGGGATTCTTATTGGCCAGGCGTGACCATTCTGTGATTGGTTATTTAACTTCCAGGTCTCTTCCACAACTCTTGCCAGTGCAATAGGTTAGGCCACTTACACACCTTATGGTTTGTGCATGTTTTGGCTGCGGGAAAGAATCCGGAAGGCAAAACATGCTCAGGATTTGTTGGGTGAGAATGCCCCCCACGTGGCTTTGCCAGTGATCATCTGGGAGATTGCAGAGGAGGGGAAATCTGGTCTGCGATCTCCCAGATGATCACCGGCAAAGCTGTGCGGGGGGACCTTCGCACCCAATGAACCCCGCGCCTGCTTTGGCTTCCGGATTCTTTCCCGGAGCCAAAACATGCACAGACCATAAGGTGCATAAGTACTGCTTGCTACCTAGGCCTTTACTGCCGTGTGCCGTGCCCTGTTCCTGTCTTGCACTTTGTCCCTTACTCCAGTATCTGCTCTTGTTCTTATTACCTGTGTCTTGCTTCTGATCCCCGCTCCAGCCTCCTATATTACTCTTCAATCTACATTCTGCCTACCGTGACTGATTCCCACCACAACCACCACCCCTGGCCTGTTTCCAGTGCCTTCTCCTGTCCCTTTCTGTAATGGTTGCAGGTCAGGGGTGGATGGGATGTGGGAGTATACCTGGAATGGGGAGCAGGATTGAGGCTGAAAGCAAGAGCTAAGGACCAACACAAGGGCTAGGACTGCAGCAAGGAATACAGGAGGAATGGCAGGAAGTAAGGTGAAGTCAGATGATCTGCCCAGCTTGCTGGTGCTACCAGCAAGCCTTATATGCTGGCTGGCAGCCAACCAACCAGGAAGCTGGGAGGTGTGGCAAGAGCCAAGATTGGAGGAGGGGTGTTGCTAGGCCAGAGAAGGGAGGCCCCTTGTGGGGCGTAGCTGGGCTTGAGGCATGGTGAAGTGGTGAAACCACGTGCCTTATTTCAGGGGCACCGTTTCAAGGCACAGATCCCAATACTGTTCTAGATCCTAATCACCTCATGGACTGATCTCTCAGCTTCAGCCCTCCAGCCTGTATCCTGACTCTGCTTCCAACTTGCCTTTCATGTCTGTATGCTTGGTTCAGCTTGAACACTATCTTCTACCCTTCAGCCTGTACACAGATGCTGCTTTCGAGTTTACCCTTTTGATGGCTATTTGGCGTCCACCACGTAACAATTCTGCCTGACTGCCAAGACCACCTATGATTCAGTCCTTAAACCAGAGGATTCCAAACTGTAGGTTAGAACCTCAACTGGGGTCACAGCATCTGTGGATAAGGTCATGAGCCTGACATATTTGGAATGCCCTACTTTGCATCCCTGTTTTGCTGTCTGGGCTTCGGGGCTTATATTTAAGTTTAAAAACCAGTCACACAGGCGAAAGGATTAGAAACTATTGCCCGACACCTTGGCTCTTAAACAGCTGATTGTATATTTCTTTAATTATTAACAACACAGCATTTAAAATAAATTGCTTTGTCCTTTGGTGATTTCAATCTTTAGATTGTAAACTCTTAGGCAGGGACTGTGTCTATCTTATTTTTCTGTAACGCGTCAGGTACATCGCTGGTGCTATATAAATGCTTATAATAAATAATAATAATAATAATAACTGTAATTGAGGTGGATTTGTACTGAATCTCTTGCCCATCAGTCAGTATAAATCTGAGACAATCAAAATTTCATACCTACTGACTCACCAGTGCTTTGTTTAGTGATAGTCTGTGCTAAATCCCTTATTACATCATTGGCCAGTAGCCAACACATGAGCTATTCCCTAAGGAGATAAGTAACAGCTGTTATCTGATCGACAGAAGGGCAACATCACTGTGACAAGCTAACGCATTTGTGCTAATTATTTAACTTTTGCCTTGGCACTGCCTTGCTTGCCCTGTTCTTTAGCCAACATGGTTTTAATAGATGTCGTTTAACTCAGTGTGAATAGTCCAAGGGCATCTATAGAATTCAATTAACATGTATGTAGCTTTCTATAGCAATCATGCAGTCATCCTATCCAAGCAGGGGGTTGGACTAGGTGACCCTCGAGGTCCCAACTCTATGATTTTACGTTTTTTAAATGAGATTTCTTCACCTTTACTATTAGTTAAAAATACCTCATTGGTTGTATTTAATCAGTTTTGTCTGAGTGTGTATGCTTAGGGGCAGGCCACAGGATGCTGTTAAAATGAGAACTATTAATTCTCTTTCAGTTGAGGAAGATGGTCAGAAAGGAAGGGGAGAGTGACTGCTGAGCTGCTGATTAGGCAAAAAAAGGGATGATGTTAATTCAGAAAAGGCCAACTTCAAAGGATTTGTCCACAACTCAAATCCCTGCACTTACACAGCACCCGCCCTTCACAGAGTAATTATCCAGGGGGAGCAAGGTAGGAAGTTAATGACTGGGAACAGTTCAGGGTTAGGTATTAAGTGCCTTAACGTACTTTAATTAACATGCTTCTTTCCTTGTTCATACAATCACTTACGCCTGGGGTAAGCTTCTACAGTATGTACTCCTCCTGGGGAAAGGGGCATTCCCTACTTTACTTTTAACACAGAGTGCATTCCTCCACCATCAATAGGAGCAGAGCCATTGACTTCAATGGATAGATGATTACGCCCTTGTGCGTGAACAAAGGCAGAATTAAACCAAGTTAAGGAGTAATTACTTCAGAGTAAATGTTTGTGTGAACAAGCCCTCAGTGGTTCCAGAGGAGATGCCGTATTTTTATGGATTCAAGGACCTCCAGGGACTACATTTTGTGTTTGTGTACATGTGGTTTCCACATCACGGCAATACACATCCCTGCACGAGCCCATAAAATTGGTCTCTCCATGGATACATTTTATTGTTTGCGCTCTGCCATGTTTGCATATAAATTTGCAATCTCAGAATCCCTTTCAATATGCCCATAAATAATCCTTTATAAACCTTTAGTCAAACACAAGATTTCATAGAAAATTTGCTGTCATCCCTCCATTGGATCTCATTTCATCTCATGAGCACGGCATGACATTTGCAGGTGCCTGGGAGCCATTAGCACCCAGAAAACTGAGGCTGGCGACTGGTTTGAGGGTGTAGTGGGGCAAGAACGATTTAATATCAGGATAAAGTCTGGTGACTGGTTGTTGTTGTTTTTTGTGTTCCTGGAGTTCGATCTGAAATTTCATGCCCTATCATGAGTAAAAAGAAAGTTGGCAACAGGAATCTGGAAAGCAGCAATTGTAAATGCTCTCTTTGGAACATATGTAAGTGAAAAGTCTACCCCTTCAAAGAGGACCTCATTGAAAACTTTAAACAGCTTTCTGTTTAGAACAGATTGTGCTGAAATGCCACATTCCCTGGATTTCCTTTTGTCTGTTTCCCACCAAGTACATGTGCAAGGAAACAGGATTTCAGTTTTCTAAGCACTCATCTGCTCCTGTTGCCTATTCCCTGCTGAAGTAATAATCCTCTGTTTGTGACATCAAAATCATTTGCACAATACCCAATTGTTTGTGATATCACAAAACTGAGGATTAGGACTTCAGCGGGGGAATAAGCAATAGGCAGAGATGAGCTTTTATGGAGTGGAGACCCTGTTTTCATGCAAATTTCCTGAGTAATAATGAACAAAGGGAAGAAATGAACAAAAGTGGGGGGGGGGGGGGAGGAGTACATAGAAAGCCAATGTTTCAAACCAGATTGTTTTTCAAAGTTTTCTATGAGGTGTCAGTAGCTCTTTAAAGCAGACACAATGCAATTCAAAACATGCTTCATTCTACAGCTCAAGCATGTTGTTGCTGAAGCTACTCCTGAAGACCACATGCTTCAGAGTAAACACAAAGGAAATGAGATAAGCTCAAGACCTAGACATTTCTAAGAATGAATCTTCTGAATAAAGAACCTGAAAACTTTCTCACTGCATTTGTAATGGAGGTGGGGGTGGGAAGACACCAGCTTCAACAACAGAGCCTGCTGCATAGCTTAGAAACTACATCAAAACCATCCCAGGGTTTAAACTACCTTTAGAATTTATGAGTAGACTTAGTAGGTATGTAAGTGAGAAACTAAAACTCACTGGTTAGGTGCTGCAGCAGCGTCTCTCAAGGATGCTGCCAGCATTTCTCACATCTAGTCTGTCAGACACATGCTGTTCCCATCAAGGGCCTTCCATGGGTACAGACTGCGGAGTGTCTTTTATGATGTGGATGATGGCTTTATGATGTATGGTGGGAAGAATCACCTGGACTGGGACTCGGGAGATCTGGATTTAATCTGGGGCTCTGTAACAGTCCTTCCTGTTTGACCTGGGACAAGTAACTTAATTTGTCTCGGTTCTCAATCTGTAAAATGGGAATAAATAAATAAATAAAAGTAAAATAAGAAGAATATGAATAAGAATATTACATTAACACTCCTAAGCATTGCCATAATTTGGAGAATGAAGTGTACAAATGAGGACTCAGATGAGAGCAAATTAATTTTCGGTTGTTGTCGAGTAGGATAAGGTTGTTCCCAATGGCCAAATTCTGCCCTCAGTAATACTAGTATCAATCTAGATCAGTGGTTCTCAGACAGGAGGCACATAAGGTATTCTACAGGAGAGGAGCATAGCTGCCAGCCCCCTAGCTCTACTCTGACTGAGCTATGGGAATTTCCAAAATGGTAGGATAGCAAGTGGGACAGAAAGTGAGAGGACAAGGGAGATGAAGATGGGTGATGAGGGCAGAGTGACAAAGAGGAGCAAGGTGTATGTATGTGTGTGTGGCAGTGACGCCTCGGGTACCACAAAGAAACCTGAGGAAGTGGGGGGTCAAGTGCTTGAGAACCATTAACTTAAGGTATTTTTAGACATGACAGCACATGGCGCAGTTGTGCTTTGATCCTGCCCAGCTCAAGAGCCCTCACCCTGGGAAGGATCTAACCTGGCCGCCAAACATATGTGCCAGCGGCCAGGGAGGAGGGGGAGAGGGTGGGGCGATGTACGGACATGGTCTTCATGGCTCTGCCTCCCATGCTGCTGAACATGGCCCGCCCACCTCCCTGACGGGCAGGTGCATCATCCTATGAGGCCACCGCACCCACTTGGAACAGCTCTGACCTCAGACTGGAGTCAGATAGAGCGGGTCATCAGATGCGACGGCCCACTCTACCCTGGTCCCGGGGATGGTTTCCCTGAGGCCGCAGCAGTGCTTAGCCCATGCTGTGACTCAGTGAGGAGCCTGAGTAACAGCATGGGCTAAAAACGGCCACGGTCCAGGGAGAGCCTTGGTCCTGCCCATGGAATCATCTGGCAGGCAGGATCAGATGTGACGGCGACGCAGGTGGCGACATGGGTTAAAGTGTGGTCACCCGTGGTATTGTCACGTCTAAAAAATACCCTTAGGGTAACTGTTGATTTAAATGAGGGCAGATGAGAGCCAAATTTGGATTCATGTCTTTGGAAGTCTCAACTGATTTGAAAACTGTGACACCAAATTTACCCTAGTTAACCCAACCACTGTCACCGGGCAGGCAGGATAAGCATTTTCAACAGAATATGAGGAACAGAAGGAATGGCAGGATTTCCGCCAGAACATTACAAGTGCTGCTTTGCAAACTATGATTTTAGCCTAGACAGGGGAACAGAGGATGAGAGAAGTTTGGTTCATGTCACTATATGCAATGTTAGTAACACGTTTCCCCTGACCCAATCCATTTACCTTTTTAGCTAATTAGAAAGAAACCGTTGCAGCTTTTCTACTGTGCCATGGTGGAGGCAAGCACAGCAGACTGCTTAAAATATGCCAAAACCCACCCATGTTAAAACTGCACTATATGACTCATGCTATTGCCTTAACTAATCCAGCATTAGGTTTGCCTAAATTGCTGTACATTTTATATTTGTAATATGTAATTAAGCATTTGAGGGATTCAAGCACATTGATAACAAATATGGGGTAATTAACAGAGGGTGGTCACTGTCTGGCACACATACCAGTCACAGGATTTCCCATCTCATACCTGGCACCATACAATGTGCTGATTGTTCATAAGGTAGAAGGGGGGTGGGGGGTGGAAATTTTCCCCAAAAGAAGGGCTAGACAAAAAAAGTACTCTCACACAACATACAGTGGAACTCACTGCCACCAGAGAATGTTGTGAAGGCTAGTATTATAACTGTGTCCAAATGAAAATTAGAAAAGTTCACAGAGGATAGGTTCATCCACGACAATTAGCCAAGGTGGTCAGGAGTTGCAACTTCAGACTGCACAAAGTTGGCAGCAAATGACAACGGATGGTAAGGATCACTCCAAATATGCCCCGTTTTTTGTGCAGCTCATCTAAAGCATTTAATATTGCCTAATGCCAGAGATACGGCACTGTGTTAGCTGGACCATTGCTCTGACCCATTGCAGCAGCTCTTATATTCTAAAAGTGTCTGAGAATCAGAACCAGACACTGCAATTGATGGATTTAATTTTAAGCTTTTCTCCAAAACAGAACGAGCAACTTTCTTTGTCCAAAAAAATAAAAGCTGAAATTCTCAATTTTATCATGATTTTGGACTGTAAGAGAACACCTGAATTGAATAGCGAGACTCATGATAAAACCAAGGTGGTTAGCTACCCTGAGTGTAAACCAGGGCCCAAGGAGGGTGACTCCATATGTAAAAATGCCACCTTACTTTTATAATTGTACCATTCTCCTCATTATATATTTCAAAGAAAGAGTGGCCAGGAGTTTTTCAGGAACACATATTCTTACAGAGGAAAATGTGTAGAAAGTTAGTCCAAGAGCCAACACAAGACAGACTCAGAAAGCAAGAGAAAGCTCAGGGTTTTCTTAGCCCAAGCCAACAGCAATATCCTTCAAGTAATGAAACAAGAATAAACCCAAAGCCAACATCACTTTTCAGCAACCCTAAGTCAGCCAGTCGGTTGCTGATGCTGCCTACCATGCAGCGCCAGGAGCACAAACCATCCAATTCCACAGCTAAGAGGAAACTCAAACACCACTCTGGAATGATGGGACAGATAAGAGGCCTGTACCATGTGCTTGACTAGAATGGCTTAAGAGCCAGAAGGTTTGTTTCCAACCTCTGGGATGTCTTTGGCCTATGCGTACAATGGAGATGCAAAAGCCAGTGTCAGATTTTGGGAGATCCTTCTGCAGTTCAAAATCATAGTTTGTAAAGGCTTGCGTCGCCTTGTCCTGTGCAATGTTCTCTCTGCACTCTGCAAACAATTATCCAGTCGTATGCCAAACACAATTCCTTGGTGGTCTGCTTCTTCCACATTTATGTCTTTTTCAATGACATCTCTCTGCACTGAATGTCTTCCTAACCTTCTTTCAAACTCCTCCTAAAGACTCCCCTCCCAGACAGTTAGGGGAGTCTTGTGGTTAAGGCCCAGGCCAGGAGTAGGAATCAGAAGGGTTTTGTTGATATAATCATAGGGCCAGAAGGGACCTTAAGGGTCATATAATCCATCACACTTGCTTTGTAAACGTAGACCAATTTTTAAAAATCTGGGCTTGTTCATCTAGTTCCAAATCTTTTGAGACCAAAATCCACATTGCATGCAGGAGTCCTATCCATTGGCCCAGCCACAACACTGGGGTTCAATTAAGGCATTCATCCAGTTTTAGTGGTCTAGGGTACCCAAGTGGCTAACCTTAGTCGGATGAGAGAACATGACTTGCCCAAGGTCACTTAGTCAGGCAGGAGTTTTGCTCAGGAAGTCAGTTCCAAGTCCACCGTGCAAATCCACTGGACCATTTTGGCTCCCACAGCAAGGTAACCTAAATTTCATGAGAACGCATACAGCGATCCCCCCCAGTGGCTGGAAGAGCCTAAAAGCTAGCAAACCTCTCCAATCCCCAGTCTGTTTGGAGAATTATCCATGGTTGGGAGGGGAGTGTTAAATGTTGGCAATGGCAACTATGTGAAGTCTCAATCATGTAAAGAAATGCAACTAGCTAATTTTTGTACTTTGTTAAAAAGAATTTTAGTAGCTATAGCAACAGCAAAAGAAACATTTTTTACATTTTTGAAATCTTCCAAGAACATGGTTTTCTAATTGGGGGGAGGGGGGGGGGGTCAATCCAGATTTATAGCACCGGCATCTCCCACAAGGCTCGGCTGTAATACAGCACAATGGTTTCAGTTAAAAGAAGGAATCATTAACTAGCACAGCTGGGTTGAGTAGCTGGCAGACAACATCTTCTTTCAGTGGTCTAAGAATTCCACAGGGATCAAACTGCCTTCTATTACTGCATGACAGACCTTTCTCCCCCGCCCCCCTCTACCAACTTCTTTCGACAATTGGCGTTCATTCAGCAGTATAGAAGTTTAAAAACAAGAGTCATCATCCTACATCTGGAATCTTGGTACCTTCCTTCCCCAGTGTAATCCTTGCATCCTAGTTCTGCCCTATCCTTCGTAGTGTCACGAAGGATACCCAGCAAGCATCATGGAGAGAGAAAGCATTTCCTTACATTCTGTTTCCTGTTGTCACTAGAGAGGGAAAGAATATCTGCCACTTTAGTGGTAACTTTCCGGCAGAAGCACCTCTCTCTACTTTGCCAGGGTCTTAGAACAATTATTATTTTTTTGCTCCTGATTCAAGTACTAGAGGGAGAACCAGAAGATCAAGTTACAGTTCTCTCCAGGCATTAACAGTAATTCATTTTTCACTAAGTCAGACTTGCTGGAATTTCACTCTTCCATGCTGACCCCCCACCCCCAACAAAGTGTGAACCAGCACTGAAAAGTCATTAGTAGGACATAAGGAATTTAAAGAGCTGCCCCCTTTGCAATAAGATTCACAAGAGAAAAGATTACCAACTCTCCTACTTGTCTTAGGAGGTTATTTTAACAAGCTGAAATACTAGGGAGCTGAGACTGTTACTGAGGAAGTGGTGTCATGGTCAGTGATAACACTAACTGGAGTATTAACTACAGTTTTAACAAGTTTCCCTCTCTCATTACAACAAGCCACTGATAGATTCCAAGGAAATGCCTGGAGAAGTAACTCTCTCACCATCTATAGCTGCATGTGTGCATAGAGCGCACTGATGGATGGTAAGCCATTTGACCCCGAGTTTCAGGTTTTTCAAGTGTCATCTCTGTGCTCAGGGTTAACTAAAAAAAAATCTCAGAGTCAGGATAAAAACAGATGGGATGGTGGCATGGCACCTCCCCGGCCCAACCGGGGGTGGGAAAAGCTGCCACTCCCTCGGTCAGGGAGGGGCACTTTAAACAGACGCACCTGCAACCACTGGCGGCTGGAAAGCCGCCGCCCGCCCCCACCGCGGGTAGGGCAAGGGAAGCCCTCCCCCAGTTCTCCACCTCCCACAATAACGGGCAGTCAAGGCGAACAGCCATGGTGCATGGCCATGGCGTCCCCTGTCCCCTGGTGGGGATAGGCATAGCTGAACAAACGTGCAGGTCCACGTGAGCTGCCCTTGGCCTGGAAGCATCACTCAGATTCAGGCTCAGAGCACATCCAGGGCCAGCCGCCTACCCACTGCAGGGTAGTCACGGGTTAATATCTGGCGATGGGCCAACAGACAAGTGGGTGAGTCCTGGGCCAGTGCTGTGCAGGGGAAGTTCCTGCTTTGGTTGCAGTG
>QEPC01006666.1:981249-998251 GCA_003113815.1 Sphenodon punctatus | reverse complement strand
GGCTTGGAGAACAGGACGGATGGTGACACCATCAATAAGGATGGATAGAGAAGAGGGGGAGGAAGGAAAGGGAGGAAAGATAAGGAGTTCAGTCTTTCTTAGCCATGTTGAGCTTGAGTTGGCGTTGGGACATCCAGGCGGAGATATCAGAGACACAGTTGATGAGGCGAGCTTGCTTGGACAGAAGGGAAAAGAGAGGGGGTGGAGAGATAGAGTTGAGTGTCATCAGCGTAAAGGTGATATTGGAAGCCGTGGGAGGCAATGAGTTTGCCCAGGGACAGGGAGTAGATAGAGAAGAGGAGAGGGCCCAGGACAGAGCCTTGGGGAACCCTTACCGAGAGAGGGAGAGAGAGAGGAGGAGGTGGAATTGGGAAGAGACACATTGAAGGAGCGGTCAGAGAGGTAGGAGGAGAACCAGTCAAGGACAGAGCTGCAGAAGCCCAGGGAGCAAAGAGAGTTCAGTAGGAGTGAGTGGTTGACAGTGTCAAAGGCAGCGGAGAGGTCAAGGAGGACAAGAATGAAATAGAGGTGCTTAGATTTAGCAACAAGTAGATCATTGATAATCCTGGCAAGGGCAGTTTCAGTGGAATGAAGGGGGCGGAAGCCAGATTGGAGAGGGTCCAGGGAGGAGTTAGCAGAGAGGAGTTCCAGACAGCGGGAGTTGACAGCACGTTCCAGAAATTTAGAGGCGAAGGAAGAGACTGGCCAGTAACTAGAGGGGTTAGAGGGGTCGAGGGTAGATTTTTTGAGGATGGGAGAGACAGTGGCATGCTTGAAGGTGGAGGGGAAGGAGCCACTGGAGAGGGAGAGATTAATGACATGTAGAAGGGGTGGGGGCAACAGTGGGAGCAATGGAGGTGAGGAAGCGGGAGGGGATTGGGTCAAGAGGGAAGGTGGCGCAGTTGGAAGAAGACAGTAGGGAGATTTCCTCAAGGGAGGTGGGAGGGAAGGAGGAGAGTGGGGGGAGGGGTGGAGAGGGAGCGGGGAGAGGAGACGAGTGGGAAGCAATGTCCTGGCAGATCTTGTCAATCTTTGAGGTGAAGAATGATGCGAGATCCTGAGCAGAGAGGGTGGAGGGGAGCAGGGGGGCTTGAGAAGGGAGTCAAAAGGTGGAGAAGAGGTGGCGAGGGTCACGAGAGTAGGATTCAACCTGGGAGGCATAGTAATTTTGCCTTGTCAGGGAGATAGCAGAAGAGAGAGAGGTGAGGGAGAATTTATAGTGGAGGAAGTCAGGATGGGAGTGGGATTTGTGCCAGAGGCATTCAGCAGCCCAGGTGCGGGAGCGGAGATAGTGGATAGTAGGGGTGAGTCAGGGACGGGGGTCAAACAGGACGAGAGGAGAGGGGGGCAAGGGAGTCAAGAGTCATGGCAAGAGAGGCGCTGAGGGAAGAGAGGGCAGTGTCAGGGGAAGAGGAGGAGAAGACAGGAGGGAGGAGAGGGAGAGGGAGGAAGCAAAGTCTAAAGGGGTAATAGCCTGCAGATCACAGAAGGGGCATGGTGCTGGGGAAGGAGATGGGGGTTGGTGGGAGAGGTTGAAGGAAGCGAGCTGATGGTCGGACAGAGGACAAAGGTCAAAGGAGAGGTCAGCAACAGGACAGTTTCTGGAGAAGATGAGATTGAGAGAGTGACCGTCAGTGTGGGTGGGGGAATCAGTCCAGAGGTGGAGATCAAAGGTGGACGTTAGGGACAGAAAGCGGGAGATAAAGAGCTAGGAAGGTGCGTCAACATGGATGTTGAAGTCTCCAAGAATGAGAGTGGGGTTATCATCAGAGAGGAAGGTAAGCCAAGATTCAAAGTCTGGGAGAAAAGAGAATAGGGGGTCAGGGGGTCAGTAAATGACAGCGACCCAAAGGCAAAAAGGGGGGGGGGGAGTAGGGACGCACAGAGTGAGCCTCAAAGGAAGGGAAGGAAAGGGAGGGGCTGGAATCGACAGGAGTTGATAAGGAGAAGGTCCACGCCACCACCCCGGCCCTCGGGGCAGGACTGGTGAGATAACGAAAGGCCTCCCAAGGAGAGGGTGGCGGGGGTGACAGAGTCAGTGGGAGGGATCCAGGTTTCTGTAAGTGCGAGGAGTTGAAAGTGGTGAGAAAGGAAGAAGTCGTGAATGAAAGGGGCTTTGGCAACAGCAGAGCGGCAGTTCCAGAGGGAGCAGGAGAAGGGGAGTTGATCAGGAGGAAGGCAGAGAATGTGGATGAGGTTGGGGGATGTGGAGAGACGGGACTTGCAGGGACGGGGTGAGGGTGGGTGGAGGGGAGAGGGGGGTTTGCTGGGAATGGTTAAGGAAGGGTGAGGGAATAGGCATGGGGAAGAACAAGGTGCGAGGAGGTTGGAGAAAGAGTGTTGGAGGAAGAAGAGGGAGAAGCAGGGGAGACAGCAGCAGTGGGAGAAGGAGAGGAGAGATGGAGGGTGAGAGAGTGTGGGAGATGCTATTGTGTGCTATTTCAGTGCTATTGTGTGTGGTGGCTGCTGAAATGACTGATATATCAAAATGAACAAAGTATCCAAAATTAAATAGCTGAAGAAGCAGATATGCAAATACCTGTTTGGGTTGCAGATAGCATTTGAATATTCAGGTAGGTATCTGAAAAAGCGAACAACATAGACAAACACAAAATCCACTATTTGTGAAGATGTCTCTTTTGGTTGAATGGAAAATGCTTGGGAACAAAGGGTGTAGTGCTAAAACAGACAGTCACCAGTAAAAAGGCTTATCCTTCTTCAGGATTCCAGCCACTTGTGGGCAAGACAAAAAGTGGTTTTACCCATTACACCTGGTATGGGTTGAGTACTACCAACACATGCAATCCTCTAGGGGTGTGCACCAGGGACCCATGTTCTTTTTCATTTTTGTTTTTAGTTATTAAAACATTATCGTTATTAACACAATTTCATTTTTCATTAGTGGTGTCATTATCAGTATCGATTTCAAGCAACAATGAAGGTTTCGGTTTTGGTATTGTTTCCTTTCTGGGCTGCCACCAGTGGCAGAAGTGCCAGCAGACACCTGCCCCAGACTTCTCAGAAGTTGGACTCCTTCCTCCCTTTCTCATTATAATGCAGTAGTAATAAGTGTACAATGACAATATAAAAAATTACTAATATGTATGTCTAACCTACACCTAATAACATATATTATATGCAATATATTCCTATCTAAGTATCTATATCAATAATATTCTATCTGCTATGTGTTCTTCTATGCTATAATGCTAATATATATATAATAAAAAGCCTAGTATATCTACTAATATCTATATAATATCTAATCTATCTCTATATACAACTAATATAGCTATATATAAATATGGGCAGGGGCAGATGGGAAGGGGAAAAGAAAAAACTAGGGTATATCTATCTAATCTCTATCTATATTATCTATATACCTAAACTTACCTATCCCTACTCTGGGGGGGGGGGGNAAATTACTTACCTGCGGCTGCGGGGACGCCGCGGCCGCTGGTGCTGGGGGGGCTCGCCTCGGGGGTCTCACTCTTGTGTTCTATCTTTTACAACAAAAGCCAGGCTGGGCAGGGTGGGTGGGGGGTGTCCCCCCTTCCACCCGCGCAGCCTGGACTCGGGGAGGGTTTTTTTTTTAAAAAGAGTTTGGCTGGGGCTTTAATTTTTTTGACATTGCAGCCATTTAAAAATGGCTGCAATGCAAAAAACCGGCACAACGAAAATCCGGTACCGGGGGCCGGATTACCGGGCCGAATCCGATAATGCCGGTACGCCCGATACCGGCATTACCGGATACCGGCAGATCCGGAATTCCCATCCCTAAGAGCTAACACAGAACAAGAGTCAAACAGCCTGGCCCTGCACCATAAAGAGTTGCAGTGCCCCCCCAGAGCCCCCATGATTGGTTCTGGGAGGCATTGAGCAATCACAGGGTGCCATTCAACGGCCAGGGGCCTGCTTGCGCTGCTCATTGGCCAGCGATTAGATCCATCAGGTCCTTCCCATCCCATCACAGGCCCACTTCAACAGTGGTTCAACAGAGTTCAACAACGTTCTGGCTCTGAGACGTATTCTCCCTCCTCCCCTCTCCATATTTCCCTCAAAAAAACACCTGCCAGGCAGTAACGAAATCAATAACGACTTTCGTTATCATTATTGATTTAGTTATGATTTATCTTCGTTATCGTTACTGCAATAATAATAACAAAAATGAAGAATGTTGTTATTGTTGTCAATATAACGAAAACAAAGTGCACACCCCTACAATCCTCAACATGCAACAGCTTGTGTCCACATAACAGCTCATGGATGACTACTGGTACACATAGCAGGTACCCATGAGCTGTTGGGGAGTAAGAGGGTTTACCAGCCCACAGCAAGTCCTGGGGAGCAGCAGTAATGGGAGCAGCAGCAATGGTAGAACATCCCAGGAGCATAGCTCCACAGGACTTGCCACAATTGCTGCTGCCTCTGCTACCCATTAATTCCCTGAACTGCCCTACTGCCCATTGCCCTACACCTGAGATAGAGAAATTTCACCCCCTCAGGGCTCCACAAGCCAGAGCATCCTGGTCTCTTATGTAGGGAGTAGCCTCTCTCCGGCAGGTTGCTGGTGGCTTGAGAACAGCAGAGCACAATAAATGGGATGGGGGGAGGAAATCTCTGAGGGCACAAGGGTGGGCACCCCTGCCCTACATTCATCAAATGCCCCACCATTCCCCTGCAGCCTCCAGTTGCTCCCTGTCCCTTCCTTTCAACCTCCCTAAAGCTCCTCTATAAGTCCCTCAATAACTCCTCCTACAGATCCTTTTTCAAACAACTGTCATCACTACCCTGTAGCTCCAGTCACTCCAGGGATGTAGCTAGTTTGGAATGGGTGATGGTGGAAGAGATGGAACAATGTCTCCATGACCTCCCCCTACCCCAGGAGCAGGGGATGCAGCTGTACCAAGGAGCATGCCCTGCCTCCCACCAGGCTTGTGGGCCCTGGGGCAGCTGCTCCGCCTGTCCCTGCTATAGCTACACCCTTGTGCACGCCTCTCCCTTCATCTCTCTGCTGTTGCTTTAGGTTCCCCATCCCACAGCTGTTGCTGCTTCTGTTGCTGGCTGCCATTTCAAATTTGCTGGGCGGCTGCATAGGAGACACCTAGGCAATGTGAAAGCTGGGTTAGCCATCGTGCACCAAGTGATAAATATTGGTGCTGTAAGTAGGTGGAGATGCCATTTTAGACTCCTCAGCTCAGCCAGCTGCAGTTGAGTGTTTGTTGCCACTATGGCTGTCCCAGATTAGAGAGCCTGCCTTGCTGGCCCCACATGTTCCCTGCTTGCTACGTCAATGCTTGAGTAGGGCTAGAATCCAGACATTTCACCTTATTTCATTTTGGCAATGGCCAATTCATGCCAATTTTTTTATACTGCCAGAACAAATCAGGATCAAAATTTCAAGATCACTTTTAGCAATATGAAATTCTATTACAAGTAAAATCTTGCATTATAGATTTTTCAAATTCCACATACTGTCACCACATAAAATAACCAGTCAAATCTTGGGCCATAGTTGGTCAGTTTTATTAGAATAGTTCAGAGGTGGGCAAAAGTTTTCTAATCCGGAGAGCTACATCCATTTATCACAATGAGGCCAAAAAGCCACATGTGGCTCTAGAGTAGTGTTATTGATTTAGTTATGTCTCACCGAATGGGAGATCTGAGTACTCAGATCAAGTTTCAAAGTTTTAAGTACTATGACCAGGCACTCGGTCAGTACACAGAACTTTTTCCGAGTACCCAGAAATCGGAACTCAGAATCGAACTTTGGAACTCTGAAAAACTTTAATTAAACTCACATTTAGGGAAAGTACAATGGGGAACTTGACCAGAAGTGCAATAGGTAAGCTTTGCCCTCCCGAAAGAGATGAATGTCCAAACGGACTGATTGTAAAAACAGTGTTAGCAGGTTGAAGGGCAACATGCTCAACATCAATTCAATAACTCAGCTCCAGTTTTTACTGTTTTGTTTTCCTATTGTCAGGAACCCTTGTTTCCCCAGGGAAACAAATTCTCTATTGTCCAGGGAACTGAAAATTACTTACGGATAGCTTACAAATTGCCCCTTTTCCTCCGCAGCATGTATGTGAACCATTAATTTGCATGCAAGAGGCTAAAGTCAGTTCTAATTTGCTTGCAAGCACAAATAGCCCCTTCCATGCAAATTAATGGTTAAATCCTCTCCCTCAAAGGTATGCCTGAATATGTCCACAGTTTGAATAGCAGGAGCAGAAGCACTGCAATGGAGTAGCGTCTGGGGGCCTAACACCTGACTCCACAGGTGTTTTTAAACAAACAAGGCAATGGGGGGGAAGGGCGTGTTTGTGGCCACAGCATGGTTCTGCTGCAGAGCCACAGCTTTTCTATTCTTTTCTATTCTTGGCAGGATTATACTACATACACAGTATTATACAGATAGTCCCCAGATAAAGATATCTTACGTGTCCTGTGACTGGCCAAATCCTGGAAGCACGCAGGCTGATTCAGGGAAAAGACTGGGAGAGGGCCCTTTTGATGCTGGAGAGTAGAGCTGCTGGCGAGCGAGGATAAGTTGTGATCCGTGTGTGCAAGGTCTGGAAGGGAGTGAAGCCACGATTCACCAAATTGGTGACTACAAGCCCTTACCCAAAGCCATGTTGCATGACCAGGTCTTTTATACAGTTCTGGAGTACAGTTCAGTAATAGCAACATACCATGTCATGGTGACATCACACAGTTCTTTAGGATATCAGAAGATGGTCTTCCTGGAAGGAAGGGCTCTGAGCATATTAGCATCTTTATCTTTAGTTGATTGTTCTTTTCTGACCTGGAAATTGGTGTTAGAGTTGCAAATGTCCCACTTGTTTGTTCACAGTGGATTTCGTTTGTCAACTCCAGGTGTTCAGTAGGATGCTTGTTAAGCATATATGGCGATGCCAGGAGCAGGCACTTAAGTGTCTGACTATGCCTCTGTCCCTTTGTCAGTATGCGGATGGTGTCAAGATGGTGCCTTATCCACCTGTTGAATCTCAGGCCTGCTTTCTGTTCTGAGCCCTTTCTCTCCTCTTTGCCTTTGCTTGACCAAAGTTCGGTCTTTCTTCCTTTATGCAGACCAGGAGAACATAAGATATCAATAAAACTATATTCTATTGCTACAGCTGCTACTGTTCATACGGGCAGGGGCTCCATGGCTGCCCATTACCACAGAGCCAATTGTCTTGCCCCGCATGGAGCACTCCGGAAGTGATCCATGTGTGGCCGTAAGTGGGTGTTCTGGAAGGGTGCATCCGGCCACTCCACCTTCAGATAGGCAGTTGGCTCTGTGACTCCTGCATGGCCATGGGGGAGGGGGGATGTAGCATCTTGTCTGAAGACACCCCTTGTTAAGGAAAGGACCTGCTTCCTTCACTCTCAAACCAAACAACAGTCAAGCAGGAAGCCTTGGCAAACAGACCGATATACAGGGGTATACAACCTTCCAAAACCCCAACTCTTCTCCAGCATAATAAAACCACACCAGTGCTTTGGAAATGGCTGCATTTGTCTCCCTCATTCAAAGAAAACACCAAGAACACTTTGCTGCACCATCCATTTTAGGGAATAGCAAGAAATAGGCAGACTGAAGACTGATCCATGCCTTGTAATTGATCCAGGCTAATTGCAAAGCTAACCATGAGAACTGTTGAACAATGAAAGAAGCTGCCCAGAATCTCCTTCCTTCGATGTTTTCAAAACCCAGCTGGACAAGCATCTGTCCACAATGCTGTGGCACATATATCCTGCCATGGAGCAGGGGGTTGGACTAGATGACTTTTGAAGACCCTTTCAGTCCTAAAATTCTGTGATTCTATGAAAGCTGAAATGTACCATGATTATCCACTGATTTTAAAAAGATAACTCAGTGTGTATTATTAAAAAGTGCTTGTGTCTAATGTGTGTATTATTTCTGCTCTCTTTTGAGCACGAAGTTTAGTGCTAAGGCTCCTAGTTTAATCCAATTCAAAACCATGAGTAAAAAAATCATTTAATAGGAATTTGATTATAGAATGATCTCATTGAAAAAGCATATTCACTGCTGCCTTTGTATCATAGGAAAGGCCACAGGGTAAACTTGAGGGATGTTGGATTAACACTCTGATCAGATACAATTTCAGTCCCTTTTCCCTTAAAAGGCCAAAATGTGGCTACTTGCCAAGTAGAGAGAATTCCGTAAGCGCTGGGGTAAATGTGGTATAACATCCATATGGAAATACCTTCTTCAAGTCAAGCCTGGGGTGTAAAGACTTATTTAATACATGTGTGTTCTCTCACTCCAATAGTTATTGAGATTTCGGCAAAGTTTGATTCAAATTTTCCCCAGCCTGCAGAATGTTCCTGCTCCAAAAAACTTTCAAATGCTGACTTCACACATTCCACACAGTCCAAGTGCATTAATGCTCACTTGTCTCTGTGTTCTTACAGATGCACGTTTAATAGTAGGGAGATCTAATTGGTTTCTGTACCTTAAAAATAAATAGCCTTTTTTGGCCCCTTTAAAATGTTATGTTCAGAAAGCAACTGTATATACCGCACCTTTGGTTCTATATATCCTATTCCCAATTTGTCTTCTGAATATCACCTCCATAGTCTGACTCTGCAGACAAAACAAAATTTTCTGACTCTCAGCACTTGAGGAACCATGCAGCTACAGAACAAAACTGGATTCCATTCTGCTTCAAACACCTCATCAAGAGAATCATCACCACAATTCTAATTCTAGATTCGCTAGGTGGTGATGATGTAGGAAACAAAGAACATGCAGTGATATTTTACAGTCAGGCCGCTGATATAGCTAGACCCAGTTTTACTGTAACTTGTAAAGTGGACAGGACCACTCAGTCAAGGATGGAAAACAACAAATTATTATTGGGTTTGAGTGTTTGGATTGTTGTTGCTTTTTACCCATTATGGATCTGACAGGGCCTCACTGTGCAAAGGGTAGTAGGAACTGCCCAAACATTTATGAAAACAGCAGCTCCTGCCTAAAAATAGGATTTTACAGGTACGGTAGAAAACTGTAAAATAAAACAGAATGACTCCTAAGCCTTCAAAATGGTTCACAGATTCAGTTTACTGAATAGTGGGATTGCATGGGAGATTATATTACATCTTCCCCCTCTTCATTGTTGCCCTTCCTCAATTTTTCCTGTTCCTCAATTGATTTGCATCAATTCCTATTTGGTGCTGTACCACCCGGAAACCCCCAAGCAAACTTTACAGGTGCAAATGAATCAGTAGAGGTGAGTAGTGTGTATTCATGGGTGAACAGTCGTATATGCGTAGATGTAGGCACACAGACTGGACTCTTATTTCATAATAAACTGTACATCCAATCTTCATATGCCAGTATGTGGGAAAATCCATACACACACAATCCAAAACACTCTTCTTCACTTACACACAATACAATATAATGCCTTTTTAATACAAAGCCCCATGTCATAGGGCACAGTGCTCCATTTTGGGGTGCCAACAAGAGCCCCCCCCCCCCCAATCCATGGAGTCTATGAATAAAATTGAAATGACAACATGAATGTGAGAAGCACTGCATAAAACATGGGCCCATACGGCCTCAAAACATAGGGTGCCCTGGCCTCTGGAGGGCTTGCAATGATTTGGGAGGGGGCCATGTTACCATTTGGCATGGCTCCCCAATTTCCCTGCATCTGGCACTGCTCTCCCTGGTTGATGTTCCCCAAATATACATTTCCTATTTAGCGTGAAGAAAGCCTGAAGCTGTACAACATCCATCGATTATTGCACATACACTTTACTAAAAATTCTTATTCTGAGCTTAAGAAAAAAGTGACAAGCATGGGAGAAAACCTGAGACGTAAACTTTAATTTTAGACAAATTTGAGGCTTAATTTTATTAAACAGTTTCAAGGTATTATCTCTGCTACTGTAGACACTCATGTTTTTGTAACCATTTGACCCATTCTATTAAGAAGTCATTACAGTCCGATTTTGTGGGGAGTGACAGGATTTTTTCGCTCTGTAAATCATCTGTCTCTGATAGCGGCATCATATGCTCAAGCTCTGGGCATTTCTAATTTTAAGGAGAAGACAAGAGGAAGAGAGAAAGCAAGGACCTATGTAATTATTTAAAATACAGAATTACATCCCAGGTCTTCCCCTGCCTTATGGACACTATGCTTGCCCAGCAATGCATCATGACAAGAAAACTCAGCTATGGCTAACATTTTGAACTCCTTCTTCAAAGGTTCATATCCAAGTAGCTCTTTTACAAGTTCTTTATAAAGCTTTGTTTCCATGTGGGGATACATGCTTGGAATGGAAAGTGGCAAAAGGCATGAGTACTGGTATACACTGATAAGCTGAAACAAAAGTGATCAGATTCTTAAAGCCTCAAAGTGGGATGCTACTGTACTCTGCCTCTGACACCATACAAATGTTTGTTAATTATGCACATTTAAAATAGTTCATTGTTTACCTTTAAGGCTAAGCTGTGGGGAAATGGTTTTATTTTTTAGAAAGCCAACAAAAGGAAACAAGAAATAAAGTCAATCACACACCAACCATTTTCATAAGACAGACTTAAACCATTGTGTTTCTTATTTCTATTTCAAAGTTTTATCACTTGACTTACAGGAGAAACAGATGCCTTTTTCTAAATGCTGGGCACCTGCAGAGCTTCTCCATTGTGTGACTTCTCTAATAACCCATTGCCTGATAGTCCAGGTCTGTGCGGATTCTCTGGTTACTTTGTGTCTGAAAGCCCAGCGCTGTATGGATTCTCTGATCTTTCCCCCCTCCTCCTTAAAATCTGATTATGGAAAATAGTGCACACACAAAAAAAGAGGCCACCTTCAGCAGCAAGCTCCACTGAAAGAATTTACTCATTAACCGACAATTTTGTAAAGAAGCTCGATAAAAAAGCTGAAGAGGGACGGAAGCACACCCTGGACCCCTAGAAACCATACCCTTGGAATTATTAATGTAAAATAACCCCACCTAGGAAAAACATTTCGGAACCACTGCTCTGGAACTTTCTTCCAGAAGTAGTTACTACTGTTGAAGTTGGGACAGAGCCTGAGATTTTTCATCATTCTAAAACCTCTAGTAGCACCTGCTGTTGTGCCAAATCCTCTGGTTGCTGCTGTTTCAACGTCAGTTTTAGAGCCTGTTTCATTTTTCCTCTTGACACTTCTTTTGCTGAGAAGTTTTTAAAAACTCATGTGACTAGTGACACAATGGGTGTTTTCAGACAGATGCCTGCTCTGCTCATGCTCTGCTCCACCCCACCCCACCCCCAGGTGGCCCATCTGTGAAAAGGAGGGTCACCCTACCGTGAGGCGGAGAATGAATGGAGCAGGCACTGCCTGCTCCAGGCCAGCTCCACTTGTGTTGCTCCAAAACATCCCAGAGCACCGCGCTTAAACCCGGAGCACTGGCCAGTGGCGGAGCAGCGGTCCTTCTAAATGACAGCCAGCCACTGCAGCTCTGCTCCCAGCGGCGGTTTGCCCCAGCAACCACCACAGGGCTGTAGGCAGCAGCCTAGAGTAGCTGCTGATCCAACCACAACTCTAAGGTGCAGGGAAGGGGGGCACACGCAGGCAGACTGTGGTGTGCGGCGGCTCCATTTAAACCCCTGCTGCCAGAATAGACCCAGGGGTGCCCCCCTCTCAGTCTGTCTGAAAACACCCTATGTAAACAGGGTTCTGCCCCACCTTGTTTCTCTCGTCAAGCTCCACACAATGTAAGGGGAAATCGATTCTACTTTGTTCCTCAAGTTTGAGTTCTTTTGTGAATAAAACGTAAGAAAACACAAAACCCAACCCAAGTCTTCTCCCTTGGTGTGGCTCTTACAAAAGTTCGTTTACAAAGACTGTTCACTCCACACCCTAGATTATCTCCATATAATAGAAACAAACACTATTACCTCTTTGGGGCAAGAATAAAGAGCCTTTTGCAACAGTTTGTCAAAGCCAAGCTTGATATTTTCCAGCAGGATCATTCATAAGCTGCAAACTGGTTTGGGTTTTCAGGCAGTCAGAATATTCTTTTGAAACACAGAGCTGGGGGGCGGGAGGGGACTACAAGGGTCATCTAGTCCAACCCTGCCCTGAGACAGGATACCCTATACCTAGAGTATCCCTGACAGATACTTGTCTAGTCTTATTGAAAACATCCAGGAAAGGAGACCTTCCTAGACAGCTTGTTCCATGGTTGAACTATTCTAATAGGAAGTTTCCTCTAATATTTAACCTAGATATACCTTTCTGTAAATAGTCACTTATTATTGTTCTGTCCTGACTGGCAACAAAGAAACTCCTTTTTCATGGCATTCTTTAGATATTTAAAAACTATCAACATGTCCCCCTTCCTCTCCCCACCATAAGCTTCTTATCTCTAGGCTAAACATATCCAGTGTCATCAGTATTTCCTTGATCATCTCTGTTGTTTTCCTCTAAATCCTTTCGCAGTTTGCCAACACCTTTCTTGAAATTTAGAGCCCCAAATGGGCACAGTACTACAAGAGAGATCTGATCAGTGCCAAGTATAGAGGTATTATAAATGTTCCCGAGTTTTGGAGTTGATATTTTTGTTAATAAAAGCCAAATTTTTTAAATTTTATTGATTTATTTTTATCAATCTATACCCCACCCCTCCTGTAAAAACAGCTCAGGGTGGCTAACAATTTTAAAAGAGTAAAAAATACAGTAATATAAATATAAAACAATCATAATAATATAAACAATTTAAAACAGGGTTAGGATAACTAAAAATAAATAAAATAAATAAATAAATAAATAATGGTAGGGTAGAGCTAAAAACCCTAACCCACCCCCCCTCCTCAAAGGTCTGGGCGAACAGCCAGGTTTTACAAGCCCGTCGGACTGTTAAAAGGCTTGGGGCCAGGCGAGCTTCCTCCAGGAGGGAGTTCCAAAGACGCGGCCCGGCCACCAAGAATGCCCTCTCCATTGTGGCTCCCCGCTTTAACACGGGGGACCTCCAGGAAGGCACCCCCAGCAGACCGAAGGAGCCGCTCTGGGGCGTGGAGGGCGAGGCGGTCCCTGAAGTACAAGGGGCCAAAACCGTGAAGGGCCTTATAGATCATTACCAATACCTTGAACCTGGCTCGGCACACTACTGGCAACCAGTGCAGAGTCCGGAGCACAGGTGTTATGTGCTCCCAACGACCCGTCCCTGAAAGGAGCCGGGCCGCCGCATTCTGCACTAGCTGCAGCCTCCGAACCAGGAACAAGGGCAGCCCCACATAGAGCGCATTGCAGTAGTCCAGCCTCAAGGTGACGAAAGCATAGATAAGGGAGCCCGGGTCTGGCCCGGAGACGTATGGACGCAGCCTCAGCGCTAGATATAACTGGCAGAAGGTGGCCTTCGCCACCACCTCCACCTGCCGATCCAGGCGGAGATCTGAGTCCAGTATCACCCCCAGACTCCAAACCTGCTGCGTTATAGGAGGGTGAAACCCCCCAATCAGGGGGGCCGACACCTCCCTCGCTCTCCCCACCACCATCACCTCCATCTTATCGGGGTTGAGCTTCAGTCTGCTCTGCCACATCCACTCCGCCATGGCCTCCAGACACTGGGATAGCAACGAGACAGCAGGGTCTGGGTCAGCTGAAAAAGAGAGGTACAGCTGAGTATCATCAGCATATTGGTGACCTCGCACCCTGAACCCTCTCACGACCTCCCCCAAGGGCTGCATGTATACATTAAATAATAATGGAGACAGAATGGAACCCTGCGGAACGCCACATGACAAGGCGTGGGGGCAAGATGTTTCAGCTCCCAACTCCACCCGCTGGCTTCTCCCCGAGAGGAATGAGCGGAACCATTCAAGAACAGTCCCATCCAGACCCCCCAGGTCATGCAGCCATCTCAACAGTAGCCCATGGTCCATGGTGTCAAAAGCGTCCGAGAGATCTAGCAGGATAAGAAATGTCGAACATCCTGCGTCCATCTCCCGGCGGAGATCGTTGACCAAGGCCACCAACGCCGCCTCCGTGCCATAGCCAGGATGGAACCCAGATTGAAAAGGGTCCAGGAAACCGATGCTGTCTAGGTGCGCCTGCCTGGAGCTGGATCGCCACCGCCCGCTCAATAACTTTCCCTAACAATGGAAGGCTAGAGACAGGTCAGTAGCTGGTGAGTGCGTCCACATCCAGTGATGGTTTCTTCAGCAGGGGGCATACCACAGCCTCCTTGAGGCTAGGCGACAACCTCCCCTGCCGCAGGGACGCGTTAACCACTCTTCCCAGCACTGTCCCAAACGTCTCCCTGGAGGCGTTCACCAGCCAGGACGGCCATGGATCAAGTTCACAACTGGTGGCTCTCACAGACCCCAAGACATCCACCGCATCGGCTGGTGTCACTTCCTGAAACTCGCCCCACAAAGTTGGACCAGACGGGGCCTCCATCACCTTGCACTCTCCACCTACTGCCCCCAACCCAGGGTCAAATGATGTTGCTCTTTTTTGGGAGGGAGAGCAAGGGGGCCCTTTGGGTGTGGGGGAGGCAAGGGAGTGAGGGTGGGGGCGCGGTGGGTGTGTCAGGGCAAGGGATCTGGGGCAGGGGGAGGCAAGGGAAGGGAGGGTGCTTTAGGCATTGGGGCAAAGGAGCAAGAGCAGGGGCACTTTGGGTGTAGGAGGCAAGGGGGTGGGGGGGTTTGGGGTTTGGGGCAAAGGAGCAAGGGCAGGGAGGCACATTGGGGAGGGGGCATGGGAGCAAGGGCAGGGGAGGCACTTTGTATTTAACAAAACACGTGGATATTCCATACTAAAAAAATCTCCGGTTTACAAGAAGAGTTAAGTATCTGGCAAATTCAGTCATGCACTAAAAAGCATGGAAATTGCAAGTTAAGGCTCCCGCCTCAACTTCCATGCCATGTTAGCAGTAAACACACTGTACAGTCTCACATATTGTGTTCACTTACAAATTAGGTTCCATGCACCCACACTTTGCTTTCGCCTTTCAGCCCCAATCCTCTTCCTCTGCAGGTTGGGGGCAACACTGAAGCTGGGGACAGGAGAGTGTGAGCTGGCCCCTCGCCCCCTCCGTTCCCTCTGTTCTTTCATGTCAGTTGGGGAGAATGGGACAGTTGAGTAACGTCTCACAACCCTCCTCTTACCCACTAATCTCCACTGCCCTCCCAGAGCACAGTGAAGCTGGGTAGAGTCGTATACAAATGTTTAATTAAAACTTTAAGTTGGGGATGCATTGAAATTAATTAAATGGAATGGCCATTGGAAGGAATGGAGGCAACAGCAAAGTCAATTTCTAAATAAATACTATTGTCATTCCAACATCCAGCTAAGTGACTGTGAAATAATACAACACCGCTGCATCTTTGGGAGTACATAGGGAAGGCAAGAGGGTGTGAAATACTGCAGCTGGTACCTTCCTGATTAAGTAGAATGGTTGGAATGGCAGGGAAAAATACAAAGTGTGCGCAGGATCAAATAAGTGGATGGAATGATAGGAGGAATTAGAAATAGTTACAATTACAAGGTTCTGAGTGAAATAACTGAATCAGAAGACTGATGGGATACCAGGGGGAGCAGTCCTATCATTTAACCCATTTACCATAGCTGACACCCTATCGTTTGAGTCCCAATAGCCTGCCTCCCTGTTATTCCACTTCCTCTCCTGTTTGGGGTTTTGGGGGGAGGGGGGGGCATTACACACACACACCCTTACTTCTGTCCCATATGACACACACAGATAAACACTGTATTTCTCCCAGAGCTTTTGAGTTCTCTATGAGGGGAGTGGGGGCTACAGGGTTAGAGTGGCAATTTGAACCCAGGACGTCTGAGTTGTCTGTTACGAGATTGAGAACTGAGCAGGGGACAGGAGAACAGGCTTGGAACCAGGACTATTGAGTTGCCTGTGATGGGAGTGCAGCCTACTGTATTAGAATGGGGTGGAGAAGCTGGAAGCCAGGAGTCCCGAATTCTCTGTTAAAGGGTTGGGACCGAGTAGATTAGACAGAGAGAAGGGCGGGAGCCAGGACTCCTAAATTCTCTCTTTCTTAAAGAGGAAATTAAGGGGGTGAGGATCCAGCTCACACCCTCCTGTCCCCAGCGTCAGTGTTGCCTCCAATCTGCAGAGGAAGAGGTTTGAGGCTGAAAGATGAAGGCAAAGTGTGGGTGCATGGAGCCTAAGTTGGAAGTGAGAAGAGTATGTGAGACTGTACAATGTCTTTACTGCTAACGTGGAATGAAAGTTAAGGTGGGAGCCTTAACTTGCAATTTCCATGCTTTTTAGTGCATGACTGGATTTGCAAGAGTCTTAACTCTTCTTGTAAACCGGAGGGTTTTTTTGTATGGAACTAACTACTAAAATGGTATGAGGATCACTAAGGAATTCCACCTGATCATATTTTCTACAGTCACTTTTCAGAGTGACACCACACTTTACACCCTGCTTAAATAAAGAAAAACTAGGCCAAACCCCATAGTCAGTAACACCTATATGTTAAAAATACAGAAATATCTCTTTTTTAATGGTCGGTTTTTTTAATTATCAAAAATATAGTTAGCAAAATGATTTAGACTGTGCACTATGTCAAGTCACCACATCCTATTTTAATCCTTACAGTTTAATTTTCTCATGGCAGAAAAAAATAATTTAATTATTTGCCAGCTAAATCCTTCCTTTGAAATATGCTTTGCTTCAGCCAAGCCCCATTATTCATTGGGTATTTTCAGACGTTACGGGCGGCTGGTTCACCACAGTGAACCACCAGGGGGGGTGAGCAGCGCAACCACGCCCGGGGGTGGGAAAACGACCCAAACAGACGTGCCGGGAACGGGACCACGGGCCGGAACCGGGCCGCACCATCGCGGGCCGCGGCAGCACAACAGACGTGCAGCCGAACCCCCGCCGGGCGCTAAACCCCCACAAGGCACTGGGCAGGGGCGGGACACAGACATGGCCGCCTGAGGGCAAACGAAGCCACAAGGCACACAAGGGAACGCCCACACAAGGGAAA